>CAUYPK010058810.1:0-14821 GCA_963574355.1 Loris lydekkerianus | reverse complement strand
TTATTTTTTTTTTTTTTTTTTTTTTTTTTTTTTTTTTTTTGAGACAGAGTTTCACTTTGTTGCTCTCGGTAAAGTGCCATGGTGTCATAGCCCACAGCAACCTCAAACTCTTGGGTTTGAGTGATTCTCCTGCCTCAGCCTCCTGAATAGCTGGACCCATAGGCGCCCACCACAATGCCCGGCTAATTTTTCTGTTTTTAGTAAAGACAGGATCTCGCTTTTGCTGAAGCTGGTCCTGAACTCCTGAGCTCAGGGAATCCTCCCACCTTGGCCCTCCAGAGTGCTAGCATTACAGGCATGAGCCACCGTGTGCCCAGCCACAATTTAGGTATTCTATAAAAAGGTACAGCTTCTCTCAGTCTCTTTAAGGATAATGACAAAGGAGGAAAAGAAAAAGGCTTGGCGCCCTTAGCACGGTGGTTATGGTGCCAGCCACCCACACTGAAGGCGGCAGGTTAGAACCCAGCCCAGGCAAGCTAAACAACTGCAACACAAAAACAGCCGGGCGTTGTGGCGGGCACCTGTAGTCCCAGCTACTTAGGAGGCTGAGGCAAGAGAATCGCTTAAGCCCAAGAGTTGGAGGTTGCTGTGAACTGTGACGCCACAGCACTCTACTGAGGGTGACATAATGAGACTCAGTCTCAAAAAAAAAAAATTAGCTGAGTAGACATGAAGTGGAAGGTTAAAAAGGAAAAAAAGTTACTTAGACCACCAAGTACAGTCTGAGTACCTGGGTAACACAAAACATTAAGTTAGAACCACGTGCTAAGAAGTGTTATGGTCAAATTCCCTTTTCAGTTACTCCTGTGTTGTTGCATCCCATGCACTTTAGTCTAAGTTCTGAAGTGCTTACCTGCAGTCTCTTGTCCATAACGAGATGTTCCAGATATTTAACAAGAGCTTTAGGGTATTTTTTAAGGCAACTGATAATGTCATCTGGCTTAAAACTATTCTGCTGTTCGTCCAAAGGTCTTTTGGTGAAAACTTGAACTCCAACCTAAAAAAGAAGAGCACTAGTTTAGTTATTGTGCTTTTTAAACTCAGCTTTCCGTCTTTTTTTGGTCACTGCACAGTCATACTTTTCAATAAAATCATCATTACAGATATGGTGATAGAGTACATCAAATATATGTACAGCTTTTGTATCCCATCATTTTTCAATAAAGTAGTTTAAAAAAATATAGTAATACAGAAAAACAATCCAGCCTGAAGCACAAAGACTAAAGGGCATAAAACCAAGACAGGAAAGGCCCAACTTTAAAACTCATCTTTACATACCCGGCAGGAATTTCCTCTAATGGGTTGGAAACTAAAGAATGAATTGGTAGCAGGTCTTGACAACCCATAGAATAATAACTTTGTAATAGTAAGATAATTTGAAAACAAGGCTGGTCACTTGATGAAGAACATAAAAAAATATATCTAAACTGTTGACAATTCAGTACAATAAACTCAGTTCTCTGACATGGATTATCTGCTTTCTGGGTTATTTATGATAGATGGATCATCTGACATCTCAGCCTCGGGTCCCAAACAAGTTTGCAGGCTGCAAACAGAGTGCACTTGCCTAATTCTGTCTTCTAAAGAGAGGCAAAGGAGGCAAGTAGGAAAGAAAATCCGTCCTGCGTCCCTGAGCAGCTGCATGTCCCTGTGCTATTGCAGTGTGCACATACACACACACACACACATTCCACAAACCCAAAATATGAGAAATACAGCACAGCAGTTTTACTTGTGGATATCAGGTTCTATAAGCCTGGATTTGTGTCTCAGCTCTACCCACTACAGATTCCTCTTCTGTAATTGATGCCCACCTGTGGGGTCGTTGCACCCCTTTAGAGATGACACACGTCAGGTGCATGGCATACAGAATTTTGTGTATCTTTGCTGTTATCCTCTATGAACAATGGGAAGAGCCTAAACCTGACAACAGTGCTGGATCCGTGTTGCAGGTGTGTGTGAGTATGAGAGTGATGTGACCTGTGGTGCGCAGAGAGGTGCGGTGACGAGGGAGTAAACACAAAGTGGATGGGCCCCGACAGCCCAGTCAAGACAGCACCAGGGAGAATGTGAGAATATATTCCAACTGAAGTTTCAGAAAGGCAGATGCAACACCCAGAAACGCTGCATTTAGGACAAAGGTCCAGCATCAGAAAGTGAATTTTGTCTCTCCAAGGGGAGCTATGGAAATGTATGGGACACGCTTTTAACACTGAGACCAGAAACACTTCCTATCTTTTCTCCAATTATCTGTGAGGCTTTACTAAGCATTCTGGCCCTCAGTCCTGAGCACTCTGCCCCTCCTACAGCCAACAACCAACAGGTGCTTCTTCACTGTCGTCACTTGTCAGCCTTAAGACGGGTGAGCCCTGCCCACAGCTTCTCCCTCCTCTAGACTACAATCTCCACATTGGGACAGAGGGGGCAGAGATAAGGATAATGGTCTGCCCGATGTGGCCCAGGCCTGGGGGCTTTCTGCTCCCAAGAACTACATCCTGCAAAGCAACCATCTGATTCTGCGCCAAGAAAACAACAGTGCCACACTTCATTCATTTGGAGGGAAGGGTTGTGGGGGATTAGAAAGCAGGTATTTTCAAGACGCTAGAATGTGAGCTGGCAATGCTTCTTGCTCTTCTATAAAAGTGACCTTACCCCAGGAACAGGATGTCTCTGAAACACCAAAACGCAGAACTGTCCTCAGAGCTAGAATTCAGATAGTTCAAAGGAAGGTATTTAAAAAAAAAAAAGAACTAAAAAAACAAGGGGGAGGTCGAAAGGTAGATTTCTTTCCCCACCTAAAATCAAGGTATTTTGTTTTTACCATCCCCACCCCAAATAAGAATGCATTTAAGAAGCACAAACCTCCTCACTCCTCTGCAGGATCCAGTCGGCATGAGCCCACACCAGCTCCTGGTCTACGCAGCAGGTGAGGAAATCAACGATGTACTCGTACACATCCGAGCGCGTGGAGTCTTGGATGTCCCCATTCACAATGTTCACCCACAACTGGACAGGAATATAAAACAAATAGAGAAAAAAAAAAAACTCAATAACATTTTAAAATAATAAAAATGAAAAAGTACATATCTTTTAGAATTAGCTCAGAAAGAGGCTATGTTTACTTAGCTTTTTTAATACTTTGAAAAGTAGTTGGAAAAACTGTGAACACTTAAATCAATTTTAATTTTTTTTTTTTTCTGAGAAATAATGAAATGTAAAAATACAAGGTCCAAGAAGTAAAAAAAAAAAAAAAAAAAGCCAAGTTATTTTTCTTCTTAACAATACAATCACAAATACTTAATACAATGTGTAGATAGAGATAAGGGTATTAAAAATGTTTCTTCATGTAATAATCACTGATAATGTCTGGACATGGAAGATATTCACCTATAAGCATCTGCTAGCCCCCGTTTCCATCTTCTGCATCACAGGAATCTTTGACTTTGAAGTCTCTTTTGCACTTATTAAGTTTTTTAAAAAGCTTTGGTGGCTCTGTCCTCTGGCTTCTTATTGTCTTTTGCACAAGGGGTCAGGATAGATTACAGTGATAAAAAGCCTTGTGCTATTTCATCCAGAAATGTCCCCATTGTGTTAACTGAAGCTCATTTTCAGGACCCCAGAAGGAGGGAGCACTGCACAGGAGTGGTGGGGACAGAGGCTGCATGAGGGCTCATCCTGTATTGGCCATGAAACATGACCCCCACCTGTCCTCCTCCCACACCTCGGGGCCAAGCACCGGCCAGGTATCCAACAAACAGGGCAAGCAGTGTGCTCTGTAATTCTTAAGTCACATAGGAACATTCTTTTTATGAGACTAGTTTCTTAAACACTGTGTCCTCCAAACCAAATAATAATCATACATACATTTTTTTACAAATCTCCTATGTAGGGAAATGTGCCATTTTTTACAAATCTCCTATACAGGGAGATTGAAATATGCCATTTTTTACAAATCTCCTATGTGGGAGATTTATTCTATATTAAGTTTACAAATCTCTCTCCATATATCTGGACACATACATATGTGCTAATGTTGGCAGCACTTATGTCAAGTTGTAGTTCTGATAACACCATGTTTTAAAAAATAACAACTGTATCTTTGACACCTTTGACACCAAATCTACTCTTGGCCACTGGGCACACACTGATGGGAACCCACTTACTTTTTACTTTGCTTTGCAATCATGTTACCATAATAGTTTCTCAAAGCCACTAAATACATGTTCAGCTTTGCCGAAGTCACCAAGTTCACTTTAGCTGGGTGAATACAGCTGATCATCTTGGCGCCTCACAAAATAAAGGCTTATCAGGAAATTCCTATATATTGCAATACAAGCAGATAACCAATAGCAGAAGGTGTGAAAATCTCCTGACAGCATGAGATGAGGTTTTTGTCAAGATTGGTAGTAAAGGCTGGGTGCGGGGGCTCACGCCTGGAATCCTAGCACTCTGGGTAGCCAAGGTGGGCAGATCACCAGCCTGAGCTAGAGCGAGACCCCGCCTCTAAAAATAGCCAGGCTTGTGGCGGGCACCTGTAATCCCAGGAGGCTAAGGCAAGAGAATCGCTTGAACCCAGGAGTCTGAGGTTGCTGTGAGCTATGACACCACAGCACTCTACCGGGGGCAACAAAGTGAGACTCTGATCTCTAAAAAAAACCAAAGAAGATTAGTAGTAAGATGTAAGGTGGGAGATGAGAGACAACGCTAACAAATCAACACCGTGTTCAGTTTACACGGTGCAGTAGCCCTGCCGAGGCCACACAGTCAAATCCCTGCTCTACCACCGACCAGTGGCACGGCCTTCAGCAAGAGACTGGCCTTCATTAGCTTTGGTGACATGAGGATAATAGCTGACCCAGCTCAGTGGCAAGAGTCATCATCATTAATAGTGGAGATGATGTATCTGGCCGTCATTCACTGCCTCAATTTTCCAAGAATGATGTCATATGCCTGATATCTCCAGGAGAAAAATTGTATCTTTTCCATTTCTTATATTCCCAAAAACTCAGTCTCAATAATGTTCTTTAAGGAGCTATAAAGACTTTAAAAATAATAAAATTCTGTGCCAACATTTCTCAAGGAATTCGCTTTCTAAAAAAGGGTGTTGATCAGGCAAAAGTGGTCTCTATCAACTTGTAAATTTTTTTTTTAAGTAATACTAAATTCAATGATAATGATTTTAAAATCATATAAAAATGCTTTTAAACTCACCTGAACTGCAGCAGCATCTTGGTGGTTATAATGATAGAGCAGTCCAAGTGCAAAATACCTGCAAGAGAACAACATGGTGAGTAGGACCCCTCTTACCTGCTGTGCAGTGGGCCCCGCACGGCGGCCCCCCTGGTCCCAATCACCTCCGTATTCTATTCAACTCAGAGTTCAGTAACTCATTTCAAATAGCTGGAGGAGTCTCATTTCTGTTTGTTTACTTATGGTATTAAAAGTTGTGGTGGCTCATGTCTATAATGCTAGGACTCTAGGAGGCCCGGGCAGGTGGATTACTTCAGCTAATGAGTTCAAGACCAGCCTCAGCCAGAGAGAGACCTCATATCTAAAAATAGCCGGGCGTTATAGTGGGTGCCTGTAGTCCCAACTACTTGGGAGGCTGAGGCAAGAGAATAACTTGAGCCCAAGAGTTTGAGGTTTGTCTACCGAGGGTGACAAAATGAAAGTCTGTCTCAACAAAACAAAACAAAAAATAAACGTTGTCAGTCTCCAAAGAGAATCTGATTCCAATCTAAGATGAGCTGGAAAAGAAAATAGCAACTATACCATGGAAAAATAATATTTGGAATTGCTTTACAATTTGCTCCAAATATTAACATGATTTCATATCTCTTCAGTTAGCCATTATTAAAACTCACCACGTGGTACCAAATGTTATGCCACCTGAGTAGTTATTGAAAGAAGGGGTGAAAAGCCTGAAAATGAACGGTATCCAGGCATGGCAGACCTCAGGGACTCAGGGAGCATCCTGGGGAGGGTGCCAAGATTCAATCCAAGTCTGATTATTATAAACTGGATGACTTTGAGCAGGTAGATTAACTTCCCCAGCCCTCTGTTTCCTCAGTTATAAACAGAAAGGATTAGCAATAAATTTGGCATTGCCCAGGGCAGTGAGCCCTCGGCACCCTCCCATACTCCTGTGTATGTGCAAGGTTCCTGGTCCTCTCCACAGCAGGTCAGTGCAGTGAGCTGACCCAGTGAGAGGTAAGAGTTTCCCTCTAAGAGCAAACTCTCAGGAGACTGACGTATCCACTTGAATCCTTATCATTTCCTTAAACTTCTGGTAAGTTATACTGACTCTACAGATCCTACCATCCTGAGTCACTACCACGAGGCCTGGCTCCTAAACAAAAGACCATGGCTGCCTAGCACATCAGAGGAACATATGGAAGCTGCTGACAGAACCAACACCCACATGGAAGCCTGTGTCCTCTCAGGCGCCTGAATGGGATCTAGCATAGTAACCCCTGGTCCCCGCGAGACCTCATCCATACTTCCACCATTTCAAATACTTAACAAGAGTCACAGTTGAAACTCTTATTGCTTCCACAGAGTTCAGGGATCATCCAATGCCCCTCATATTTAAAGATAAGAAATCCAAGGCCTAGAATGGTTAGGCTATGTGACCACCGGCCCAGGATGAAGAAGCTTCCAGGCCCAACCAAGCCAGTCTATATGTCTTAACCACCCACTATATATAAGGACACCTACTAACTCATGCACATAAAGAAGGCAGAGTTTTAAACCATACCTTGTATCACAGAATCAAGAAGCTTACCGTTATGCCTATTTATCTAGATATCTATCTATTTAACTTTGTTATCAATGACTAAAGCACATTATTAATCTCACCAATGCACATGTGGCCTTTCCCACGGGGGAATCCTAGGTTGACTAGAGAGGAAATTTAAAAATTGCTTCATTTACTGACAGAAGCCCATGACTAATTCCAAACCATACCCCATACAGTTAAAGAATGAATCAGAGAGCAAATGCCCTCCAAGAGCCTTGGGGTGGTCGGGAGACCGTGATGGGAGTGATGTCTAAGGAATGTTGGGCAGCGGCAGTCACTGGATGGATCTTTGGAAGCCCAAACACCATGATGGCTAAAAGACCTCAGCACCTGGTACAAAAAGGCCGGAGAAGAGAACACTCACTTTTTGTGCTTCTCTAGCCAGATGGCACTATCTGTCAGAAGGCAGAAGTTCTCGGTGACCAGGAGGTCCAGCAGGCTGTCATGGTTGGCCTCCGCATAGAGCTTGAGCAAGGCTGTGTCGATGTCTTCCTTGTAGCCATTTGCTCCCTCTGTGCTGCGGACTTCGTTCAGATAGCTCATGAGGAATCGCTTGCACTTGGCCATCTTCTCCTGGTCCCCTTGGGTCAGCTGGTTCAGGTCTGCATACTCGTGGAGAGGAGGGTGGGACCGGGTGAAGGAGGAGGAGGTAGGCAACAGGAAGGGGTAGAGAGAGATCAGCTCCCGGACATCAAGCTGGCCGCTTCTGCAATTACAGTGTCAAACTAAATGAAGCAAAAAGAGAGAAAGAGTACACATAGGCACACAAAACGGCACTGGAGGGGAGTGCGGGTCGCACGTGTTCACGGGAGCTGGGGACAGGGTGGGCACCGCAGAGCGACTGGCCTGATCTGCAAGTGCAGCAAAGCACCGTCGAACTGGGTGCCGCCAACTTGTTATGGAAGAGAACACAGGGGACAGGGGTGAAGACACGTACACAGCCAACAACCAGTGTGGAAGGGGAACGTCAAAAGACTATGATGCTGTGAAAACCCAAGTGAACGCCGGGCTTCCCAGCAAACCAGGCAGAAACAGCAACACCTCATCAGTGTCTGAGAGAAGCCACCAGTGTCACGGGTCTTTTGAAGCCAACACTTGACTGGCACTAAAGTATAAACAGATCTGTGGAATGATCCTTAAAGAAGGGACTTTATAGGGACACAATTTCCTCACCAACGTCTTACAACAGAAGAGACAGAAGTATTTGTATGGCCATTTCTGTGGCCTCTCCACAGAATTTCAGAGCATGACAACAGGATGCAATGCAAATGGCCAGCACAGTGCCCTAAACTCATAAGGCCCAGGAATCCGTATTTAGTCATGTCCCACCTCTAACTCTTCGTAGGTCTCTCTGCCATCTTTTCTCCTCCATTCTGCTCTGGCTATAATCATAACAGGAACTGTGGGTCTTAACCCCAGCCCAACGTCAGACCAGCTGTGGGAAACCTCTCGAGGCGTGGTGAGGGAGACCCAGGATCCACGCTGCCTGCCGTGGGCACTGCACCCACCTTCACCCAGGCTCTGATCAGCCACCCTCCCTTGCTTTCCACTTTGTACACCCTCAGCCTCTCCTGACCTTCCATGGTTTGTACAATTCACGGGAGAAATCTCAAAGCTCTTAGACTGGCATACAAGGACCTTACTAAATCGACACTAAACTACCTTACAATTCTAGCCTTGAGCATCTCTCCCACACCATGACCCCTCCACTGTCCGTAATTACTTGGCCTGTTTGAAAGTTCATGCCTCTTAAGCTTCTGCTGTTGATATTTCCTTTGCCTAAAGCAGTGGTTCTCAGTGGGAAGCAATTTTGTTCCCTGGGGCACATGTGGCAATGTCCAGAGGAGACATTTTTGTCAGGACTGGGGGATGCTACTCACATCTAACAGGAAGGGGCCACAGTTTGCTTTGAAACACCCCAAATGCACAACACAGTTCCCAATCGAGAATTGTCTTACTCAAAATATCCAAAGTGGCAATCTGGCCTCACACATGATTCCTGATCTGGGAAGCTTCTGCTCACTGGGAAAGCTCTGGGACTCCCCCGCTCGCTGACGCAGCCCTTATGCTGCTTTCACAGCAGAGCAGCAGCTGCACTGTACAGGGATCCACACCCACTTCCCAAAGGGGTGTGTGCATGGTCTCCCCATTCTTCCCTTGCTCTGACGCTCAGGCCGCATGTGCTGAATGGAGGAAGAGCTGAGCTTACACCATGACCCCTCCACTGTCCGTAATTACTTGGCCTGTTTGAAAGTTCATGCCTCTTAAGCTTCTGCTGTTGGAGGGCTCATGGTGTGAGACACAAGGACAAGCTGCAGAACATCTAGAGGAACAGACACAAGTCACAGGCCCCGACCATGCGAATGGGAAGTCAGCTTCCTCTTACACACTGGCCACAACTAGCTGCCAGCGGCAGCTGCACTCTCTAGCACTGCACTGAGAAGGAGTCTGAGGACAAGTCTCAGTTCAATAAAGAAAAAAATTGTGATCTATTAGCAATGGTGGCCTGGGGTACAGGAAGGGAAAGGGGACTCATCCTCACTGGAGCCTGGGGTACAGGAAGGGAAAGGGGACTCATCCTCACTGGAGGAACATCCTCTTCAAACAGCAGTTCCCCCGGCCACAATAGCTCAACCAATTCAAAGTTGAGCTATTCCCTCCTCTCATCTACTTGATTTCCAAAACAAAATCTGTTTTAAAAAATCTAGACTTAAAAAACAATAAAGTCAAGCTATTAAGAGGGTAATAATACAGTGAAGTGCAGTAATCGTCTCCTAATAATAGGCCTACATTTATTGTCTTACAAAATCAGAGAACCCTTCTAGGAGTATGTCTGTGACCATTCACCTGGTGCTCCAGGTCAGTCCATGAGAGAAAGATGTTCTGGGGTGAGCCTGTGAGCAGCAAGGAGGGCGCCAAGACTGCAGGGCTGAGACAAGACGTGGCAGAAAAGCGCCTTGCTGCAAAGGAGCTAGGGATTTACTTACACCCAGAGCTACTGATCTTCCCAGGAACAGACAAGACCCACACATTGGATTTACATCACTTAAAGTAATATGAACAATATTAATTTAAGGAATAATTGCTTCTTTGCTCAGAAATCCCCTGTCTACACTGGACTTTGTAATGGAGTGAGAGATGAGTGCTGCAGTGGGTAGAAGGACATGCCTGACCTATGTGCAAACATCCCACAGCACTGGCAGGGGCCAGCAAGCCACAGGAGGTGTTTTGCTCAGGCAGAAAATGATCTATTCGGGAGCTTCCTATACATCTCATTTTTTTCAGGTAGCTCTCAACTGTGCAGAATCTACCCCATTGAGACATTGTGAAATCTTACTCTGAAGGCAGTGCGTTAGGAGGGTATCCAGAGACCATCAGAACAGGCCTAACTTAATCTTCCAGTAGTGCTGGACAACTGACCAAGGCCTCCACACACCTGGGGGGAGGGGGCAGCAAAGGTGCCTGCAGGACACTGTGGTCAATGGGGGAGGCAAAGAACGCACTCGAGAGCCAGAGATGGCGTCTTAATGCCACGAGGGACCGCCACAAGAGGAACACAACTTTCTAAGAGAACTGACAAGAATATAACGTTTAAAAAGGCTTTAGAAGATGACAAAAAATTTTCATACATCTTCCCAAAAGCCCTAGCTCTTTCTGTAAACTCAGAACTTTTTGTGAAATCTCTGGAGAAAAGCAAGCCTGAACTCTGGTGTTTTCCTAGGAATCTGCCAATGTTTATCAAGTTTATTCTTCAGAATTCTCTTCTCCTGGCTCAATAATCTTTTCTCTTTTTCCGTTTCGCTTTTTTAGTTCACCCTACCATTTGGACAAGACTAGACAAACACTCTTGATGCCTTAACAGAAACCTCTTCTCAAGACTGTTCTCTGCACCCCACCTCAGCCCTCCACCACATTTAAGGCTCAGGACAGTTAGCCTAAGGCTGAGGGTGAGGGGTGAAGTTGAAGAACCAGCACTGTTGGTCATCAACAGCTCCCACCATTTCCACCTGAACACAACCTGCCCACCCACAGCAACACTTCCCGTCACGTCACACTGGAAACAGAGGTTCTCATCACAGAGGCACACTGCAGTGGAAGTCTCGCTGCCAACACCTCAAATTACCTGAAGAGCTCTTTTGCTTCCAGGAACTGAAGTTGTGCAAACTGTATAAACCCCGCTTGCTGTAGAATCCTTCTGTACATGACCTGCAAGGACAGATAAGTTTAATCTGAGATACCTTGAAACCATCACAGCAGGGAGAAACTAAATTTCTAATTCATAACCCAAACTAAATGTTAATTATGACACAGAAGCTTGAAGTTACGAGTTAAACAAAAAATGAGGCACATATGAAGAGATATACTCGTGTCTCTCTCTTCATGGATCTGTCCTCATAATTCCCCAATCCTTCCTAAGCACAGCCCTGTATCTTCATCAAGTCCCAGCCTTCAGTGGCTGCCTCTACTTCTGGTTGCTCAGACGAACACAAACTCTGGAGTTTCTGCCCAAAGAGGAGCTGCCTGGCCTTTTTCCACTTTTCTGATATTGACACTTCACAGTAGCTTTTCTTGGAGTGTCCCTCAGAGCACAAGGCTGATCCCATTTAATAACTAAATACATAAAAATGTCAGCTTTCATAGGGGAAATTCTGCACGTTCTGTCTCCTCCTGGTGACACATGACCTACACTAACACATCACATCTGAAATCCCTGCAACAAAGGCCCCAGTTTATCTTTGTTTAATCCACTACCGCCTAAATTTCCATCACTTCTTCATTCTCATAACATCCAGGAAAAGCAAGACACACTTTAGGAATTTGTCCTGTTTTGTCTCTGATCTCACCTCATCCCTGTCCAACAGGGTTGGGTT
The DNA here is from genome assembly GCA_963574355.1 of Loris lydekkerianus. Taxonomy (NCBI): domain Eukaryota; kingdom Metazoa; phylum Chordata; class Mammalia; order Primates; family Lorisidae; genus Loris; species Loris lydekkerianus. The sequence goes on along the minus strand of CAUYPK010058810.1, from coordinate 3,151 downwards.
CAGGCTCTGTGCACCCCTTGCTCGCAGTAGCTCCTGGATGTGTCTCTTTGCTCTATCCTTACAGATGCCACCCCTACAGCCCAGGCCCTTCTCACCTCACAAGGGAAGATGCTCCCCCTTCCAACCCATCGCGCCACCTGACAAGCCCTAAGTCCCGTGCAGGCGGAGTGCACGCATCACTCCCCTAGCACCCCCACACCACCAGCCTAGTATCTGGCATTTAGTTGGTGCTTATTGTTCTGACCAATTATCTGATCGATTTTCATGAAACTCCTCTTTGTCACCCACTGTCATCATTTTACAGATAAGAAAGTTCTGCCCTGAGATGGTAATTTTTAGCCCCAACTTACTAACATGACAAGTGGTTGAACTATGATTTAAAAACTAGATCTTTTTGATTCTAGAGCCCAATTCTTTCTACTCACTGATTCCTCCACACGGCAGTGCTGCTGCCCACTGAAGACACGGGGAAGGGGGGCAGCAGGGCCTGCACACTGCCGGCCCTGTGTGCTCAAATCACCTTGCAAAAGGCTTTCACTGTGCAGTAGTTTGAAAGCGCTCTCAAAGGCACTATTCCTCCCTCTACCCCCAGCAAAAATTCCTGTAGACATATAGGAAAAAGCAGGCTATTTAAACCTTTCATTTCTCTTTTCACCATCTGTCTTTTTCTTCCCCCAAACCAGTCATTTCTGACTAAAGACCGACGTCATTGTGCTGCCCAACAATAAGGAGATGGCAGCAGGTCAAAGTCCTGTTGTCTGAGAACGCCAGTTCCCTTTCTGAAAGCAGAAATAATAGAGGGTACCCCCTTAGCAAAACAGATGAAAAGGACTCATCAGCTGTGGCAGAAGAATTCTCAATCACACCCAGGCTTGTTGTTGAGAAATCAGCTCAACAGCAATTTATGGTTATGGCTTGGAAGATTCAAATGTCACCTACTTGTCCCTTACCCAAAGAGAAATAAAAATTACTTTTGCTAACACTCCAGGTCTCCAAGAATAAGGGCCTGTTTTGTACGTTCTAGTCTGGGAATGTTACATGCAAACTTGGAAGAAGTATGCGAAGAGATTCTCTCATCCTGTGTGCAAGCACCACGGGTGCTGACCAAGGATGACATATAGAGAACACCATTGAAGTTTACCAAAAAATGCCTGATTAGAAACTTGACAATTCTCAGTTCTCTGAAGGTGACATCTCATCTCCAGACTGCCTACTATAACCGACGCCTCCTCTTGCTCTCTGCTTTTATTCCTAAACTACAAATCCCGGAGTCAGGTAGGGATGAGGATGACTACATAAGGAAGACAGAGGACAAGGAAGTCGAGAGCGAATTCAAAGACGGATGCTTCAACCTTCTTTAATACCAGCCCTCCGTGTGAGGCAGTGATCAAAATTCCCAGGCGAAGAGAGTAAATTAGCAAAACGGACCACTAAGTAGTCCCTCAGTACCTACTCTGTACAATGGGCTGGGGGCCAGCACCTCAGCCAGGCTTAAGAGGCGGCATGGACTCTGGAGGCAAGCTGAAAGGGAAGGCAAAACCCACGCTGTGAGTATTACATTTCTCAATTGAGATTTCCAACTTTTGTGATTTGGGGAACTGGGACTTTTATGAAATAGAAGATTCTAAGCTAAAAGACTTCCAAACCTGTTTTCCAGGTTGTATTGTCCAAGTTAAATATCAGATGAGGGCTCCTTAAGGCTCTCTGAGCACTAAACTCACAGGGTGGCTTGTCTCCTGGCTCCTCCTAACATGCACTGTCTGATGAAACATAAAACTCCTCCAACAAACTGGATGATATTCAGCTTTAAAAAGGGAGGGAATTCTGAGACATGATAACCCTGGACAAACCCTCAGGACATTAGGTTGAGTGAAATAAACCCAGAATTCAAGCAAAAACACCATATGGCTGCACCGATACGTGGTCCCTAGACTAGTCAGATTCACAGATACAGAAAGGAGAGTGGGGGTTGCCAGGGGCTGGGGGCAGGCGGAAGCTAGGGTTCAATAGGACAGAGTTTCTGCTGGGGAAGACGATCAGCTCTGGGGGTGCACGGAGGTGCTGGCTGCAGGGCAGCGTGAATGCACTTAATGCCACTGTACTACACAATTAAACATAGTTAAAGTGGTAAAGAGTTATGTATATTTTACTATAATAATAGAAAAAAAAAGCCGCTCCAAGTAAATTTTTTCCCTTTACTGAACTTTGGTAATAGCTGAAAGCTTCTTATTTCTGTGGTTTAGACTGCAGCGAAAACACTCTGGAAACAAGAGTGAGTCCTGCCCGTGCCCGTTGTACGGACAGAGTGATCCTGCACAAGTTCCTCGGAGTCTCACGCTGCGTCTTCCCCTCTTTCGGGAGGGGCATGACCACACCGGCCTCGGAGGTGTGAGGATGGAGAGGGTGCACTCGTATGGCCTTCACAACAGTGCCTGGCATGCAGTAAGCACTCAATAAATGTCCCTCTTTGGACTGAACATGTAGTTTACATTCCTAACTGATGCCAGGATTCAACCTTTTCCATTATCTTTTCAAGTGTGTTGCTTTATTACCACATCTTTGTGAGTATTGGGGGGTGGGGGGGGGTGGATAAATCTTTTTTTAATCAAAAGAGTAGAAGAAAATCAGACTTTGAAAGGAATATTCCAGTCGGGTACTCTGGAAGGCTGAGGCAGGAATATCCCTTGACCTTAGGATTTCGAGACCAATCTGAGAGTGAGACCCCATCTCTACTAAAAATATAAAAATAAGCCATGTGTGCTGTGGCTGGGACCTGTACTCCCAGCTACTTGGGAGGCTGAGGCAAGAAGATCACTTGAGCTCAGGAGTCTCAACTTGTGAGCTAGGCTGAGGCCTTAGCACTCTACCCTGGGGCCACAGAGAGAATGTCTCAAAAAAAAAAAAAAAAAAAAAGGAACTTCCTACAGGGAGCTGGAATAACCACATGATGGCAGCATAGGCACCAACACTGTGACAAGAACAGTTCCCAAATCAAGGCACCTGGGATGGCTCCCCTAACTGTGGGCCAATGTAAAACAACGAGAGGAGAGGCCAGCATCAGGAATCAAATAGAGTGATTTACCACAATTCAAAAAAGCAGTATTTTCTTTCAGGTCTGTAAAAACTTGGTAGGTCAAATGTGGACTCATAC
>CAUYPK010058808.1:0-36688 GCA_963574355.1 Loris lydekkerianus | reverse complement strand
TAACATGAAGAGAAAAATGTAAGCAGATCTAAAAGCCTAGGGCTGTTGATGGTGATGATGGCAGCTAAGGGTATGAAAACACCGATCCACTTCTCACTCCATGGCACACTGAGGAAGCAGCTATGTTCGGTTTCTCTCATGTAGCAAATATTTTCTTTAGTATACTCACAAAATTCCAAATAGGAGACCTTCATAAAAAGATACCTGGATACCAATCCGGTTTTTTTTTTCAAAGGTACTTTCTAATCTTTATTTATTTTAAAATTAATGAAGTTTAAATTCATCAAAAGTCCTCTTCATTGCTTACACTAAAACATGAGAAGAATGTAGATGACGTTTTGAACTGTTACATATAACTGAGAGATTTTCTTAAAGAAAAAGCCATTTTTGCATATATATAAAACATTTTAAAGTCAGTAAAATTATCTTCATAAAGGCCAAAAATAATTTTATTAAAAATATATACAGAAATACAATAAAAATATTTCCAGCCACCAATAAAACAAGTGTTCGTTAAGGGCAGGCAGAAAGTTATCAGTCCCTCTTTAGCTATTTAAATTCACACAAAAAATTAGTAAAAACAATTTTTAAACAGCAGCAAATAATGCACTTTCCTAAAAATGAAAACATTTTCAAACAGTTTTAAAACACTCTGATGACTTGCCTTTTATAATGAAGCACATACATCTTACATGGAAGATGTATTTTTCCAAACTATGTTTGCTATTTTGAGTTTTTAATATATAGAGACCATATTCATTTTGAAATAGTTTCATTTTCATGCTCACTATTATAGGCACTAAATTGTAATTTTCATCTAGAATTATTTAATATGTCAAACAGAATATTGAGATAGATGGTCAAGTTTGCCCACAAATAATTTCAAATATATTTCTTTAAACAAACTTCTCAACAACTTCTATTTTCTTTAAAAAAACAAAAAAAAAAAAACAAAACAAAAAACGAATTATAATATACAATACAGTGTAGCTCAAGCATATAGTGCAGAGCAAGAATTTTATGTGTTTTTAAGTATTCATATATGGGAAGAGGATAAAATGGGACAAAACACCAGTACCAGTATGACAAAAGCCACAAATCTAGAAAGGAAGAGCATGAAGTAATATTTTCATTCCACCTTTTCATCTGCTTTTGTTTTTATGAAGAACTCTGGTTTGTAGATACAACGATAGGCCAAGAGTTGAGGAAGAATTCCATATGCTGTGTTTAATGCTAAAAAAAGGGTTTTTGCATCTTCAGGGACTCTGTAGACGTAAGCAGTTCTAGCATGAAGAGAAGCACCAATGTGAGAAAACTGAGCCTGTTGCATTAAAAAAAAAAAATTTTTGGTAAGTGTGAAATCTGTGATCAGCTGGATGCAGGATGAGTGCTGAGTTCATTCAGAGCATGTTTCTCCTAATCAGTCAGGGTACCTTAACCTATAGTCAGAGTACCTTCAAACAATCCATAGTTTTGTTACATTTACTCTTTCATTAAATTCAGGGCAATTCTTAATATAACTATTCAAATAAAGTATACATTCTTTTAGTATGGTTTTATCATGCTAGTTTTATATTTTATCCTATCTAGAGTCCCTTGCTTAAATATTAATGGCTTAATCTAAAAGAAAAATCTCAGTAAAATCTCAGTTTTGCTCTGATTTGCATTCTGGAGATCCTACATAGAGGCTCAGTTGTGACTCACAAACTGTGTGCAGTAAAAATGAAGAAGATACATCTAAAGTTTAAAATAGCTAATATATTTTTAGCATAACAGACTATTTAAAAAGAAAACACTGGGGGCCTTATCTTCATTTATCAGCCTTTCATCTACTCCTTGGGACAAGAACTCAAAGTCTTTTCACCGTAAATTTTTTGTTTGTTTATTTGTTTATTTGCTTTTTATCCAAGTTAAAAATAAAGCATTGTTTGTAAGATAAGGCTATTACGAACTTGAGCAGAGGTAGAAATATGGTTCCTCTTTATAAAATGGCAAACGTACGTGCAGGCAAACTTCTCAAATCAAATTATAATTTAGCTAGAAGTATGACTTGCCAGCATAATCTTAGTTGGCTAAACAGCCTTCCTCAGTACTTACATACTCGTTCAGAACACACATTCAGAATGTGCCTGCTGATCTTTTTTGATACTTTTCATAAGCATAGAGGAAAACTGTATTAAAAAGGGTAATACAGGCCACAGCAGGATTAAAAGCTCTGTTGAGAGGATTTCCTTAGGAGGCAGAGTCTGCATTTTCATATCTTGTCAAAATTCAAGATATAAATGATGGAAGGATTGGGAATCTAAATGTAATATGTAGTGAATTCTTAGTTCATCAGGACCAAAGTAAAGGGACAAAAGATACTGCAATCTAGAGAAGGCCAGTAGTGACAAGAATGAAGAACTAAATTATTTGTTATAGATACATAAGTTATTTAATATTACCTTCCATATGAAATCAACTTATTCTGCTAAGTGGCTAACAGATAAAAGTGTTTCTTACCACTTTATTTTACCCATGACAAAAGGACAAGCTTTTCTAAGCATCTCAGTGAATTTTTATCAGTAGCAGATATTTTAATGGGCTGTATTTTTACAAAAGTACTGAGGCATACTCTGGTACATTTTTGCTATTCTTTGGACATAAAAATTAAATCAGTGTGGTTTGCTCCCAAGGACCAACATGTAGACTGTCTGCAGTGTGATCCATGAGGCACTGAGAGGGCTGTGCCCTCAGACACACCTCCTGTAGGCAGCCGCCCAAACAGAACGTGTTCACATCTCTGGGCTCTGAGGACAAAAATCTTTGAGAGTAAAGGGCATTTGCCAGGCTGCCCTGAGGAGCTGCACTGTGGACATCCTAGGAACTCTGAACAGATTGCCCCCCTCATTGTTTTTCCTTATGACCTATTTTGAATGATAGTGTTTGTCTAAAAATATATCAAAGCCTTTTCTCCTGGACTAGAGGCCAAATTTGACCCTGGTTTTCAGAAATGGGAGTCTGGTGGCTATACCTTTATAGATACTTGTAAACATCACAAAATCACCTAATTTGGGGAAATGCCAATCATACGTTAAGACAAAAGCAGTTGTGCCTACTTGCATAGGGAAGGCTGCATAAAAAGTCAGTGATTCTATAGCCTCTTTTCCTGCACTAAGCAGTGCACTTAATACCTCATTCTCATGAATAGCAAAGTCGCAGCAACATTTTAAAATGATTCATATCCTTAGATTAGATTGTAAGCCCACTGGGCAGGTACTGTGTCTAATGTTTTGTGTAGCACCTTCACATTGTTAGAGCTCAATAAACGTTCAACAACAGTGGTCTTGTGACTGTCACAATACAAAAAGGGTCCAAAACACTCATGCCTATAAGCCTAGCACTTTGGGAGGCTGAGGTGGGAGGATCACTTGAGCTCAGGAATTCGAGACTGGCCTGAGCAAGAGTGAGACACTGTCTCCCCAAACATAAAAATTAGCTATGGTTGGTGGCAAGCTCCTGTAGTCCCAGCTGCTCAGAAAGCTAAGACAGAAGGATCAGTTAAGCCCAGAAGTTTGAGGTTGCCGTGAGCTACAATGACGCCACTGCACTCCAGCACAGCTGAAAGAACAAGACTCTATCTCAAGAAATAAAAGGGTCTGAAAGTATTTTTCTGGTTTTGTACCTATTTTATTAGCCTTTTTTACTCAATTACTTAGTAAGAGCAAAGATCACATGCCTAATCGAAAGAGGTGTTTGTATGTGAGAGAAGAACTCCTAGGACAGTTGTCTGCCATTCCCAGTACTGCTCATAGTTCTAATGAGTATACTCGTGGTGGCCACGCCTCCAGGCGAGTGAGCACCCAACCACAGTTTCCTCCTAAGGCATGTGATAAGTGTTCAGGGTTCTGAAGTTTCAGAAGAACCTCAGTCTCACCTGAGAAGGGTTCCCTTCCCCAGTCACACAGCTGATAAGCAACTGCACAATGTCTCCTGGGTGATGTTCTCACCTGTGGGAGGCCTCCCTACGAAGGACCTGAGGAGCTCAATCAGTGCTACTGAATTCACATGTGGCCCAGGATAATAGGTGCAAGTTACAGAACCCAGAAATCTCTCTAAAATTTAATGATGCAAGATTGAATCCCTAATATTTTTTCTTCTACTTCATTCTAAATTATTTTTCACCTGACAGAAGTAATTAAGAGATACACTCTTGAATTTTTTTTAGAATGGATGGCTGGAATGGAAAATGAAACAATAAAAGTGAAAAAATTTTACTGGTAAATTTTAGTGGCTCTGTCCTTTTATGTTTATGAGACAGCCTGGAAAGGATGACTAAAAACTACAATCTTAACTCCAGAAAGAACTGAGTGTTGTGTGTCAGTGTTAATATTATAAGTAAAAAGTAGTGTGACCATTGAGACAATAGGTAGGCGATTTGGCCAATACAGTATTCATTGCTAATCTAGAACTATTATCTTTTTTAGGGTTTTCTGAGCAGCACCAAATGGTGGTTCAGAACACTGTCTCTGCGACCAGATCGCCAGAGTCAAATCCCATCTCCACCACATACCAGCAGTATGGCCTTGGGCAAGAGTTGTAACTCTTTGGCTTCCTCATCTATAAAAGTGGATAATAATGGAACCTACCTCATAGATTGTTGTGAAGGTTTAATGATTTGGTATTTGTGATGTGCTTAGACAGTACCAAGCACTTGCACTACTCCTAAACACAGAACTCCACTGAAATGCCTACTCATGATCTAGTGCTCTACTTTGTTGAAAATCTGGGCTTTGTTTTTAGACACCCTTTTGACCATTTTGCTGTCATGTCTCCACAAAAGAATATGCACCTAAAGATGTCAAAGTCTAATTTTAATACTAAATAAAGATGTTTAGTAATGAATCACATTAGAAACAAATGAGTAAAATGGAATTTTCATTAGTATCCCAATTATCCATGCTCTTCCTAAACCTTTACCTTCAGGTATTTCTTGAAGGTCTCTATAAAGGAAAAAAACATAAGAAATCTACTGTAAAGAGTTAACTCTTTACAACACGATTATCCACACATAAGCCTCCAGACCATGGCCCTGCATAGCAGGGAGTTAAGACAGTCTGAGGGCAGCAAAGGGGAATGACCGTCACCTTTGCAGTAGAACTGGTCCTGCTTCAATGGGTAGGGAGTGATGGGCTCCCTGCCAAAGCCATGGTGAGCCTGTCTCAAAGCTTTCTTCCATTTTCTTTGCTTTTTTGGTAATTATACACACAGCTTACTTAATTTGTCTACAGATTAATTAATCTGAGCCGTTTATAAGGCATTTTTCTATTTGGACAGCTATTAATGTGCCAAGCACTGTTCTGAGCAGTTACCTCATTTAACTCTCAAAGTAACTCTGAAAAGGGGCTAGAACTACCCTCACTTAACAGGAGGTCACCGAGGTGAAATGAAAAAGGTCAGTGAATGGCTCAGATTGAGCCAGTCTGCCTCCAGACCTTTATACTCTTAGCCATATTAACTAACTATAGGTGCTCTGATTTTTTTTTTTCATTTTCAGTAATGTTTTAGCACAGACAATAGGAAATGCTAGTAAGTGGTTCTAAGCAGCCTATAATACTTTCCAGTTAGACTTACAGCTTTAGTCTTGTGGCACCATTCTGTATGAAAAGACAGTTGGGTTATAAAGAAGCCCCCAAAGGCACTCTTTGGTCTAAAATGGTTTTATTTTATTTTATAAAATTTTCTTTGACTTTTGGGTTGATCTTTTGATTTCTGAGGTGGCAGATTTGGCGGATTCCCTACATGGTATGAAATAAAGGACCAAATAAATATTCAATGTTGATCTTACGCTCTTGTAGAGCTTTTTAAAAGTTGGGGTGTTTATTATTAAATTGCATAGACCAGCGGTTCTCAACCTGTGGGTCACAATCCACAGGACCTGTGTTAAAGGGTCGTGGCATTAGGAAGGTTCGGAATCACTGACATAGACTCTTGGGAGTTCACTAATGTTTCACTAAAAGCAAATTTTAGTAAGTTCGTGGTATCACGAATCCATAAGGCTTCTGAATTAGGAATAGCAGTGTTAGCAAACAAGGGTGCTAGTCAAGATTACGGAGAATGCTTTTTGTGATGAATGTGTCAGGTGCCAGTAAAAAGACAGTCCTATTCATAAGCAAGTATTAAGTGCCAACTAAATCACGTAACTGTCATTCATTGTTCCAATAGTATGCACTTTGTAGCATGGTTTCTAACTTTGTCTTAGCCTACACACTGCAAATAGGTAGATTTTAAAGTTCAACTAAGATAGGGAAATGTCAGACACATAATTCTGCCACTCTTTACCTGCTAGGTCTGGAGAAACGTCCTGATGTTTAGAGAATCTGGCCCTTAACTCGGGCTCTGAGTCTTTGGACTCACCAGTAAGAGAGGAGCTTCAGGCTACCTTGTTAAACTGAGCAGGGATGGATTCCTACCAGGCCTGGGGTCTGGCTAAAGCTACCCCTGCTGCTGCCAGTTGCTTTGCAGCCCACACTTCCCTTCCCGGAACTGCTCAGCTTCAGTCACAACTGCCCACCTGCAAGCTTGTTCTCACCAACAGGTCAATCTGGGCTTAGTCTTGCTGCTGTAGGCTTACACACCCATTTTCCCCCAAATGCTGACCTTCCTCGGCCTCCTGACTGTTCCTCAGCCTCAGCCCTGTCCACATGATTAGTTTAGACCTTTGCCTAGGTTTTCCTGCCTAGTTCCCTAGTCGTCTCCTGAGATTTGACCAGCTCCAATGACTGTCCTCTTTGGACAGCCTCTAACCTGATAACACTCAGCATTCCTGCACTGGGGGCTGGTCTGGGCAGCTGAAGGCATGGGCAGGCAGAGAAGGCCTGATGGTACAGGCAACAGCGTTTGAACAGCTGTCAAACGCTGAGCAATCTAACTCTGAAGAAAGGGCTGGCAGAAGTGAGTTGAGTGTGAGGCCCTCTGTCCTGGAAGATGCCGGAGAATAATAAGGCTGGGGAACCAAGTCAGAAAAACAAAAGCTGGCTGGGTACAGTGGCTCATGCCTGTAATCTTAGCACTCTGGGAGGCCAAGGTGCATAGATAGCTTGAGTTCATGGGTTCAAGACCAGGCTGAGCAAAAGTAAGACCCCCCATCTCTACTAAAAAATAGAAAAACTGAGGCAAGAGGATTACTTCAGCCCAAGAGTTGAAGGTTACGGTGGGCTAGGACACTACAGCACCCTTCCCAGGGCAACAGCTTGATACTCTGTCTCAAAAAGAAAAAGAAAAGCTAAGGCTTACTCTGGCCCCAGACCTGCTGCACATACCACACCTGAATACTGCCTTATGTTCCCTGAAGAGGCTGAGCTCCACCTGACCCTCAGAGTTCAGCTCAGACGCAACTCCCTCCTACCCCCCTGAAGACTCTCCAACGCCTCAGTGCCACGTGCAAGCCTTACTTTGTGCTGTAGGACTCACTCTGTGCCATAGGTCATTGTTTCAATGGGGTAGAAGCAGATAACACAGTGGAAATGAGTGTGGGCTTTGGAATCAGAATTTCATATCCCTTATCTGCCATTTAGCAATTGTAATCTTATGAAAGTAACTTGAGATGTTCTGAGCCTCAACTCTCTCATCTTTAAGTGGAAATTTCTTTAAATACTTCTAACATAATACTCTGTGTTCATCATGCTGTTCATTCCTTGGAGGCACACAAAAGGACCACATTTACCAGCCTCCCTCACAGCTGGTGCCAGGCCTGGCCCTTAAAAACATCCCACATGATCATTATAGGAAAAAAACATAAATTTAATTGTGTTAAACCATTGAGTATTTGTTTCTGCAGCACAGCATACAGCCCATCCTTACAGGTAAGTAAAATATTTAACCGGATTTTCCTGGCATGAAGTAAGATAATGAGAGCTTGGGCTAGTCTAGTGGGAGCAGAGCTGGAAGGAAATTAATGGATTTGAGAATTAACTCTGGAGTCAGAACTAGCCAGTGATAGTCTAGATGGAGAAGATAAAGGTAAAGGAACAGGAGGTGTAAAAAATTACTCCACCTTATTGGCCCAGTGCAGTGGCTCACACTTGTAATCCCAGAACTCTGGGAGGCTGAGATGGGAGGATCCCTTGAGTTCAGGAGTTTGAGACCAACCTTAGTAGAGACGCCATCTCTACTACAAATAGAAAAACTAGCCAGGTGTTGTGGTAGGCATCTGTAATCCAGCTACTGGTGAGGCTGAGGCAGGAGAATCACTTTAAGTCCAGGAATTGGAGGTTGCTATGAGCTATGATGCCACAGCACTCTAGCCTGGGCAACAGAGTGAGGCTCTGTCAAAAAAAAAAAAAAAAAAGCTACCTTTTTGGCTTAAGCTGTTGGATGTAACTGAGCCATTTACAAAGTTAATAAAAAATGCGAGAGAAGTGTGGGGAAGAAAAGTCCTGTTTTTCACATTAAATCTGAGATGCTAGTGAGGCACCCAAATTTGGGTGGGTGGCACCCAAATTCCAAAGTGGGTTTGGAAGCAGTTTGGGCTGAAGGCAGAAACTGGAAGTCAGCAGCCTGTAGCTGGTACCAAAAGATACGTAAAGACCCAAAACCAAAGCCTGAGGAATTAGGTATTTAGAAGTTTGCAAAGCAAGAACAACCAGCAAAGGGAGATAAATGTATCCTCTCTAGTCACTCAAGGAAAGGATGGGAACCATTACTTCTGGATGCTGCATCAACTTTGTTGATATTAATATTCAAATTTATAATTAAGAAGTACCTCAAAGTGGAAGGATTTAACCCTTAAATACTGTTAACTGGTTTTCAACCCTGTAAATTCTAGTGTGTCTTTTGGCCTTCATGATTATTATACCATGAATATAACTGACTAATACACCTAGAGTTTCTGGATGAACCTCATCCTGCTTGAAAAGAGCAAGACAAAGATGTTTTCAAAGATGAATTCATTTGATTTCTATTTCCAGTAATAAAAAAGGTAAAATTACTTAATTTTTTTCCTTCCTCAGAAGATCAACTTGTTTTGCCAACTATTACCTTGTGTAAAATGTGCAATGCGTGAAGTTTGCCATAGATAATTTCATTTTCAGTTCAGTGTAGTAAGCTCTTTGACTGAAACCTAAGCTATACCAGGGACTTGGCTAAGTGCCAATGGGGCAGGATCAAGTGATAGCCCTGCTTTTCAGGATTAGAACTATTTTAAAACTTATTTCCCTGGTTTTATAAGCATAGTATAATGGAATTCTAAAGTCTTAAATTTGGGGCGGTGCCTGTGGCTCAACGGCGTAGGGCGCTGGCCCCATATACCGGAGGTGGTGGGTTCAAACCCAGCCCCAGCCAAAAAAAACTGCAAAAAAAAATAATAATAATAATAAAGTCTTAAATTTAGATAGAACATCTTGAAAATAACAGTTCTCAATCCTTTTTTAATAGCCATGGTGTTCAGAGATAAAGAAACAACCCTATAAAATAACAGCATCACTTGCTGGGTGTATGACCTTCGGCAAATCTTTTAACCTCACTGACCCTCATCTGTATAACTGGATCACACATCTACTCGATAGTTATTGTGAGATTTAAATGAAGCGTGTTTGCAGAAATGTCTTCTAAGGAATGTAACTCGGAGCAAAGATGCTCTTCATACCTGCCACAATGACAGATCAGGAGTAAACTTTCTCAACAGAGGATATTCTCAGTACCTGAGCTAGGCCTCCAGCATGTATCAGTGTTATGTCAGGCATCCAGGAACACCCAGGAACCGCTAAGCCATAGAGCGCAATCACAAAGTAAGGGACGGAATAGAACAGATAGGCCAGCATCTGCATTGAAGAGAGAAATTACACCATCAGCAAATCAGCAGTTAACCTGGCCTAACTGAATGCAAAAAACCAACATTTTCATTTTTGAAAATGTTAATTCTTATTTCCTACATGGGACCACATTTTCCCATTTTTAAAAGGAGAAAAACTTAGCTTTAGAAAAATAGGCTTTTTAACTACTTGACCTGAATTTTAGGATAGGCAGCAGGATCCCGGAGATAGGGCTCTTGAAGTTGTACATATAATCTGCACAGTTCAGATGGGCAATCCAAAGCAATCTAAGAACAAAAATAAATTCATTATAAAAATACATTCACATCTGGTTCTTAGGTTTGCTGATAAGACTAACTGTACCAGATTTAGTCACAACTGCTCTGGTATTTAACAAAAACTATGCATTGTAGAGGTTCATCAATGAAAAGGAAAGAAATGAAATATTCTACATATTTATCGAAAGACATGAAAGTGGTTAATCATGGAGCAAAAATGGAAGCTAGCACGATTCTAGGGGACCTTGCAAACACTGAGTCTTAAGTATCTAGGTTTGACTAGCCAAAGCACAGCTTGCTTCAGATTACCAGTCTCATTTTTCCTGGAAATAACTAGCCAACTATTCCCTACAAGAAGCAAAGTGTATTTCTACACCAAATTTTTGTAAGATTCAAACACAGCATCCTCCTCTTTCCAGTGCCTCACAGCATATGGCCTTTGGGGGCAGTAAAGGGTAATGATCTGAAAGCAGGATCCTCTTGTCTGAAGCCACCTCCAGTGTCCACGTCAAAAGAGAGCAGAGCAGATTTAGGCACAATGGAGTAGACTGTAGGCCACAAGTAGACAACTGTTGCTTGGGCACATTAGTAGGCCCCCTCTGAGTCACCTTCCCCTTCAGGCACCATTCCTCATGGTGTTGCCCATAAATGCTGCCCACCTAGATAACATATGAAGATGGGCCAGCTGTAGAACTGGTAAAAACGGACTCCAAAGACAAAACAGCTTCTCACCCTGAATCCAGCCAGCTGCATGGGCCCTTGATACATAGCCCAAGGACCCCAAACAATAAATTAGTTACATCAGCTTACACTTGGCACTCCCCAAGAGTTACGCTACTCCAGCAGGCTTAATATAGCTCGTAATTGTCACTGAAGCCAAATATAATTAACCACGTAATTCTGAGCTCCTCAAATTCATTTCTACTAAGAATAAATCATGAAACTGGGGCAATGCGAAGGATCACTGATCAGTAAAAATAGAAACAGCAATCATTTATCAAGCACTTTGTGTAAGGAAGGCCTTCTACCAAGTGTTTGATGTGCATTATTTAATCTCCAAAACCATACTGTAAGATTGATACTATTATTCTACAGAGGAGAAAATGAAGTCTCAAAGAGGTTAAGCAATTTTTCCAAGGCCACAGAGCTAGTAAATGGCCAGATTTCCAACTCCAAAGCCTGTGGGTCTTTTTCTTAACCTCTATACTACACTATTAAACTGGTAAAGGAAAAATAGAAAATGAAGTCCCCACATATCATTAATGTGTTTCCGTCGCATCAGCATGAAGACTCTAAACCTGGACATAGTTTACTCAACACTACACTTAGCAGTGAGAGATTCACATGACCCTACATATCTGTGGACCGTACCCCTTCCTCACTCCCTTCACTCCTCCTGAGAACACACGGACAGACGTTCTGTGCCACAGTTGTATTACAGTCTTAGGATATCATCCTTACCAAAGATAATCACATTCAAATCACAAAGGAATCAAAAGAAATGAGACTCTGGTGGCTAATTTTTCTGGTGCCCTCAAATAAGGGAAGGATGATACTTTGAGCTGAAGGAGAGACAGTAAGACAGCTCAGGATGTGCTGCCCCTTGGGAGTGGAAGGGCAGGTGCACAGCTCCAGGCTCTCATGAGAATAGTGTGTTAGTTTGCTAAGAAGTCTTGATTAAAAAAAAAAAAAAAAACTTATTTCTAGTTTTTCCCATTTGGAAGTATTAACAGTGTAATCATGTTATGATATTTTGATCTGTTATGCTTACCAAGCCTCTGAATAGGCAAAATCCAGTTGCCAGGAGGAGACAAGCAACCAACGTTAAATCAAATGGTCTTCTCAGCAGGCCCTTTGCTTGGGCTTCTTGAACAACCTAAAATAGAGTTGTAACTAAAGAACAGGCACACAGTGCCAAAGAAGAATCTGAAACCTGAAACACTAAATGCTATAATGAAGGAGAATGAGAGAATTTTGAATACGCATAATTCATAAAATAAACCACTGGCCATAGAACTTAGGAAAATCATTTCTTCCCTCAAATTTTCTCATCTGTGAAATGAAGAGATTGAGCCAGATGATCTTGAAGGGCCTCTCTAGCTCTATGAATCCATATTTTTTCATGAAATAACATTTTCATGATTTGTAAATATAACGTACACATTTGAAAAATAAAAACATAAACCATAAACCCACCACATCACTATTAAGTTGATAAGCTTTTACAGTAATATGTATAAGTAAATATATATACTAACACACCCACATACACAAATAACATACACACATATATCACCTATGTAATCTGTATTTTTCACAAAATTAGGACTTAGTGTATAAACAAGTCTGCATTCTTTATGCCTTCAACATCTACCTATAAGCACTTCCCTACATTAAAAAATTCTTCTAAAACTAATGCCATGTAGAAGCATCTGACATTTTGGCATTTTTCACCATTATACTTAACATGATAATGAACAACTCTGTACATAAATCTTCGACAGCATCTCCATTATGAAGGAGGGCCCAAGAGATGAAATTACTACATTGAAGAGTCAAATTTGGTAAGGTTGGTAACACTGCCAAATTGCTTCACAGAGCAATTCTAAATTTATGTTCCTATCAGCACTGTATGACAATACCCATTTGGCCCTGCCCCTCACTGTGTTTTAGCATAAAAATAATAAATAGTTCTATGCACCTTCTGACTTCATTTGGTATGTTGATATGGAACCTTCAGAAATAGTGAAGCCAAGATTAAGGGTAAGGTTACTATTCCTCAGAGGGACTGAAGGGAGCACCACTTGTCAGTGTGCCAGCCTGAGTTTGTATAGAAGATGTCTGAAGGTTTAGAAATGGAGTGTTTGTAAATTTAAATGTCTTTTAGTGAACTTTATTGTAAATCCTTTTGTAAATGAATAATTATATTCTTATTATCTCTAGTAATTCATATTTTCATGTATCGATTTTTCTTAAAGGATCTTGCTACATGATCTAATACCTATAAAAGGAAGAAAAACTTAGAGAAACTAGCTATGAAATAAAGACCTTAAAGGAGTACCTCCAGGCCAGGACTGGACTATGAATGGAAGAGAGATGTCTCAGGACACGTCCTATAGCCAGCCAGTCTCCATGGGCCTGGATCAGACCCTGGGAATCAGACCCTGTGGCTACATGGACTACTTTGAACAGCAGTATCTCTCCAGCGTCTTCTTGAGGCAGTAAATACACAGAAAAAGCTGCCCAGGTGCTCAAAAGCCAGGCCATTAACAACTCCAGCCAAACCAAACACTCCAGACTTCATACAGCACACTAATTAATGCAAGATCTTTGTTAAGCCAAGGTGGCCACTGGCACAGGAAGTTCCCACAGGTATGGCCTTGCGCATAAAAGCAGATACATTCAGACAGAAACATGGCTACATTAACCAAGATGTGAACTCATGCCACATAATCAAACGGTCACTCTGAATGAATGCCCCAAATGTTCCAGTCTACAGAGGCATAGTTCAATTCACCGGCCAGTGGATATGAGTGAGCCCTATGAGTTTGAGAACAGATTACATCAAAACTTAATAAAAATCACCTTTGAGGGATAATTATAAATTTCTGATGGCTGATTATAGATTCTGAAACCAGCCCAGACAGGAAGACAAGTATATGGTATGCTTAAGAAAAAAGCAGGGCAAATTCGTGTTCCATACTTCCCTATTTAAAAGAGAGAAAGAAAGAGAAAGTCAAAAGTTTACCAAAAGCACATCTAACACAAGTAACATTTAGGGTATCTCCCCATCTCAAGTCATCTAAAATTTTGTTATAAGCCAGACAATATTTTTAATGAGGTCAAAAAAAAAAAAGGTTCAATTTAAAACTAATAGATGTGTATTAACAGCCATATCCTATTTATAGTAGTTTCAAGGCATATTTAATATAATATCCTGATTTCCTTCAAGCATAAATAACCTCTTTTACTTCAGCCTCCAAGAGTGTTAATTTCCAAGTACATTTTTGGAGTTTTTATTGTGTGTAAGGAGTTACATATAACACTTAAGAGTTGTAAGAAATATTCATGCACTAAATGTAGCCATAATCCACCCCCCAGATCATTCTAAAAGTCAGGAATCACTGATACTTGACTGTCTAATTGTTGAAGTCACACTTCTGAAAACTGTTCTAAAGTTGACGGAAAAGGAATAAATCTGCAAAACAGGTTTTTGGTAAGCTTGGAGTCTCTAGGTTCTATTATCACTGCAATAATCTCTGCTTTAAAATAAGCCCGATTGTTTCAGAAAAGAAAAATGAATTTTAAGATAAAGTTTCTTACCAACAATGTTTCCTGGCACAAAAACAACAGTGCTCATAATAATAGATCCAACCCAATATAGGCCAATGGTTCTATAACTTTCTCTGTAACAACAAAAAGCTTGACTTAGTGCATTTGGCTTAGAAGACTATGAGCAAAAGACGTCCCTCAGTGTTATTTTTATTCGAACTAGTAAAGTACATGAACCAAGAATGATTAATACAAGAAGCCCTGATAATCCAACTTCATTTCCATGTGTGATACACTATAGAACCTTTTTTGTGTCCTATTCAATAGGCGATTATGCTAGCTACACTGATCTTGTTAAATACAACATGGTCATCACTGCCAAAGGGCTCCTGCATTTCCCTATCATGTATGAAACCCACAGCATGAAAGGAGAGAGTTCAGAGAAGAAAGGAAATTGGATTCATATTTCAAATCATTGTAAGTATGAGTAGTAGGATGATAAAAGGACTTTCCCTGGAGTCACAGAATTGTAGCCAAAGCCCTAAAGGTGAAGGTAATAAGTAGCATGTACCCCAAGCAATAAAGGGTAGACATACACTCCTAATCTTCAATGTTGAGAAAAAGTTCCTTCAACTGATAACCCAATACCCCAATTCCATACTATGTAATAAGCTATGAGAAAAATTCAAAAGGAAGATTCTCTGAAGGGAAACAGAAAGGAAGAATATTGTGAGCTTCCTATCTAATTCCAGCCCTCAACCCAAATACGACCAAACCCCAAGAGTAACATTCACAATGACTGGGATTGGTAGGACAATCCTACCAAGGAGGACA
Organism: Loris lydekkerianus; assembly: GCA_963574355.1. Classification (NCBI taxonomy): domain Eukaryota; kingdom Metazoa; phylum Chordata; class Mammalia; order Primates; family Lorisidae; genus Loris; species Loris lydekkerianus. The sequence goes on along the minus strand of CAUYPK010058808.1, from coordinate 21,513 downwards.
GATAAGAAGTAACTGGCTCAGTCCTTGAGTACATCATGGGAGGAGGAGGTGTCAAACTGCAGCTTTGCACAGGACAAAAAAGTATGACTTTCTGTCCAGGCTCAATGGCTCAAACCTGTAATCCTATCACTCTGGAAGGCCAAGGCAGGTGGATTGCTTGAGCTCAGGACTTTGAGACCAGCCTAAGCAGGAGCAAGACCTCATCACTACTAACAATGGAAAAATTAGCTCACCATGGTGGTGGGCACCTGTAGTCCCAGCTACTCAGGAGGCTGAGGCAGGATCACACAAGCCCAAGAGTTTGAGGTTGCTGTGAGCTATGACACCACAGCACTCCACCAAGGGTTCTCCAAAAAAAAAAAAAAAAAGAAAGCATGACTTTCTCAAACTTGGAAACATAGAGGTCTGGGAAAGTAACTGAGCTTGAGATATTTTGGAAGATCCTTCCCCAAAGGGTAGACCTCCTGGGTTACAGGGAGCTTGGCAGTAAGAATCTGTGGCTGTACCACCATGGGTAGGGGAGACTCCAGAATTCAGAGAGAACATGGTGTCGATGTTCAGGGATTGCTGCAATGCAAAGGTTCCTAGAGTAGGGTCTCCAAAGAACCCACCATGTGCCTCACAAGATTAAGTTAGCATATTGTACTAGAGGGTACCAGCACCCAAAACAGAGCTGCTGTGAGTTTCTTTAATCCTGTGCACACAGACATGCACTCCCATGGGGCGGGCTGCAGAGGAGGTGAGGAGGGAAAGGACCACACACCCACGCCTCAGAGCTGCCTCAATTGGGAGAAAGACAGAGCTTTGAACTGAAATGAGATTGAAGTTTTGTAACTTTGAAGTTTTGAAATTTTAGTTTGAAGTTTATTAGACTGTGCCTCACTTTAATTCCTGAAAATGAGACTGTTCTAAGAGCACATGATCAGAAAGCAAAGGTCTGCACGAGCTGTTGGGGAGCAATCCAGAAGCACATGTTCAAAAGGCCATGGCACGAGGAAACACAAGCTGCATCTAAACTGCAGCCATGGAGCATATATTCATGTTGGGACATACCTGTTTGTGCACCTGCCTCTACGCCTAACACTTCCTTACATACCCGCTTCTCAGGTGCGAAGGTGGAAAGACACACAGCTGTGAATGGACTTACTCCCATGCTATGGCTGCCACCATCACCAGGTACATCAGATAATGGGCAGAGCCATCCCAGTAGCAGATCATGTGCCCATGTGCAGTGTTCAAATAGGGTTCACCCTGAGGAAAGTATGAAAAAGAAGTTCACTTTAAACAAGATTCAAACATTTAAGCGCAGAACACCAGACCTGTATTGCAAGTTAAACAGCACAACTAATTTGTGTTAGTCTACTAAAATGAAACTACTTCTACAGTTATAAAACTGGTAAAATGTGAATATACAACATTACCTGGGGCTGTCAAAGCCAGGGTCTGGCCACAGAGGATGTTAGAATTAAAAGGGGAGCTGACATCAACACAGGTTTGCACTGTGATGTGAAGGCAGGTGGTGTGGTAGGAATCCTGGCTTTGCAGCAAACTCACTAAGGCCAAGCAACATCCGTGACAAGTGGTCCTTGGCTATGACCAGAGGCGTGGCCAGAGAAGACTGGGCTCACCAGAGCCACTGACTGGTCGTAACAGTTTCTGCTGATTCCTCAGCTGGCTGGCCAGGGCATGGTGATGGCACTTATTCCCTACATGCAAACACACCTACATGTAGGCACTGAACTCAGAGCTTCATGCCCAGCCCCTCCATTGACCTTCCCAACAACCCTACAGGACAGATGGGACTGACTCCATTTACAGATGAGGAAAAAGAGGCTTGTAGAGATATCACAGCTAAGGTCTCGCAGCTAAATACCTAGCAGAGACAGTACTACCAAGAAAAGCTATACTCAGGGGTGGCACCTGTGGCTCAAAGGAGTAGGGCGCTGGCCCCATGTACCACAGGTGTCCGGTTCAAACCCAGCCCCAGCCAAAAACTGCAAAAAAAAAAAAAAGAAAAGAAAACCTGTACTTCTCCTGGGAAGTTTTTGATTTTAGGACAATAAAATTATATGATGAACTGCATTCCCTTTGCAGGTGGTTACATTTCCAGGCGGCTACTAGAAAATCACTATCAGCTTCTCATGGGTCTTTAGCATAGTTCAGGCTCTGCTTCATTTTCCTTCCTTCCTTCCTTCTCTCATGTCTGTGCTGTCCTGCTTCTTTCAGTGTGTCCCAACAGTGCCTTCCATCCTTTCTACAACCAGGAGGAGTACAACTCAGCCAGCCCATTAGGACAGCCGCACAGGGCATTCTCTGGAGCTTCGTGCTCCTCAGGGGCAAGGACTGCTGTCATCTCTCTTCAATCAAATCTGATTAAAACCACAGAGGAGGAGACAGAACCAAAATCATACTTCTGTACCCATGCCCGGCCCGTTGTTTCTCTCTGACATGCTCCAAAGAATACATCTGACTTTTCCCGTTTCAGTCTTCCATGCCTGCATACCTGGCTCTCAGCGCTAGTGCTGTTCTCTCCTGGTGGCCTAACAGACATCTAACTGGGTGGTCCACGGGCCCTTTACACTCACCTAAACTCCTTTAATCCATCAGCTTCTCCCCTCATGTCACCTCCACCTCTGTTGCAGTGAACAAAGCACTCAACTCACCCAGGTCAAAACCACCTTGTCCCCCCCTGTGCAGTCTTTTGGCAAATCCTATCAATTTTATTTCCATAATGCCACCCCAGGCAATCTTCCCCCTTGGTCATGGCCTCAGTCAAGCTCTCAGGGTCTCTCACTGGACACTGCTACATTCCCAAATGGTCTCTCTCTTTTCCTCCCTTCCCATCTGCCACACACACACTGCCAGATGAAGGCTCTCAAAGCCTGGCATTCGGCATGTCCTCCTCAAAGCACGTCACCACCTGAACTAAGCCTCATCTCCTGTGCATGGCAGCTAGATGCCTAGAGCCTGGGCCTGCAGACTGTGACATCATTGTACCCAGTCCCCTCCTCCTCTTGCTCTGCCCCATTGCTTGCCACCCCCACCAGCTCAACCTCTAGCTTGACCTCCAGCCCTCTCTCCTTCCCTCCCGAAATATCCCTCCTCTGGGTTTTTTTTCTGCCTCTCTGTCTGACCTCCACAGTCCACTCCAGGGGACCCACCTCCTAGTCTCCAAAGTCCCAGCCTCAGTCCCCTTCTCTCTTTACCTTCCTCTAGGCAAGCAGCCCCTCCTCTCAGACTTTCAGGTACCAACCATACACAGCCCCCAGATCTCTCTGCCAAGATGACTCTCAAGCACCTGAAACTCCATGTTTCCAAATAAACTCAGCATTACCTCCCAGACATGCACTTCAAGGGAGACGTACTCTCCTCTCCAAGCATGTACCCAAGCTATTGCTTCTCTTTGGAAATATTTCTACCTCCCTGGTCCATCTGGACATGTTTAGCATCCACTGACATGGCAATTTTTTAAATGCCATAGCATCATCACCAATGTAGTAAGGCCTTCCCTGACTGCTCCTGGGGTCAGTTCCTCCTCTATGTACTTGTGCGCTCACCAAGTCCCTCTCATCACACCTATGGCAATGCCATCCCCCTGCCACACCAGACAGTGAGCTTCTGGAGGGCTCAGGATGCAGGTCTTCAGAGGTTGCCTCAACAAATATCTGTGAACTGAATTCCTCTTCTTATTCCTGTCTGGTATAATAACCACAGCATTCTTCCAATTTCCAAAGCAGACCAGGTGCACAGCGGCTCACACCTGTAATCTTAACACTCTGGGAAGCTGAGGCAGGAGGATCCCATGAATTCAGGAGTTCAAGACCAGCCTCAGCAAGAGTGAGACCCCATCTCTACTAAAAATACAAAAAAAAAAAAAAAAAAAAATAGCTGGGCATCATGGTGTGCCTGTAGTTCCGCTGCTCAGGAGTCTGAGGCAGTTGGTTCCCCTGAGCCCAGGAGTTTGAGGTTGCTGTGAGCTAGGCAACAGAAGGAGACTCTAGCCTCGGCACTCTAGCCTTGACAACAGAAGGAGACTCTAGCCTCGGCACTCTAGCCTTGACAACAGAAGGAGACTCTAGCCTCGGCACTCTAGCCTTGACAACAGAAGGAGACTCTTGTCTCGGAAAAAAAAGAATATGCTAACAGATGGAGGCACTCTGAATAGCAGCCATAAAATGGAGTTTCAAAAAGAAAAAACAAAAAACTGAATTTGCCAACTTCCAAAGCAGAAGTCCGGAAGTCATATTAGGCCTCCTCAACCCCCCACCATCACCCCGTCATGTCCCCAAGTCCTACTCATTCCAGCCACTCAAATCCCCTGAAGTCACCTCTCTACTTTCTGTGCCTCTCCTCTGCCCAACCAACTTCATACCCGTGCTGGCCCTGCACAAGCTTCCTGACTTGTCCCCCAGGCTCACAGCATTGCCCCTTCCCTGCAAACCCATCCTCACAGACAGGATAAAATCCCAGCTCCCCTAGCTGGCATACAAAGCTCCTCAGTATTTGAAACACAGGTGAAGAGTATACCTTGAGCTCTGCTCCTCATTTCCTGTGTGACCTTAAGTAAGTCCTTAACCCAGGCGTCCTCAAACTTTTTAAACAGGGGGCCAATTCACTGTCCCTCAGACCGTTGGAGGGCCTGACTATAGTTTAAAAAAAAAAACTATGAACAAATTCCTATACACAGTGCACATATCTGATTTTGAAGTAAAAAACAAAACGGGAACAAATACAATTCACACCGCTTCATGTGGCCCACGGGCCGCACTTTGAGGACGCCTGCCTTAACCTCGTTGGGGCTGGATTTCACCCTACTCTAAAATAAGAAAACAGAACTATCTGCCTTGTCACCAAGCAGCTCCTAATGCTGGGGTTTGGGTGGTGAGGTTTGGGGGTTGAGTGTCCAGCATCATCATCATCAATGGCGGCACTAAATGCCTCGACGTTTGCTGCAGCACAAGCTGAAGACAGCCTGGGCTTTCTGGGACAGCAATGTATTAACAGACACACAAATACTAATGCACGGAAAGTACCTCATATAAATTAAGTCCAAATAAAGGGGAGAAGTATATTATGGCCCTTGAGTCGGCGAGGAGTCGTGAGAATGGAATGTGGACAAGAATCACCCCCATCTCACCCCATCTTTCTGTTCTCTTTGTGTGTGAATAAGCAGCCTAGGTGTATTACGGGAAATGTGGTGCTATGCAGCGCACCTGTTTACACTAACTGACAAGGCTTCTGTCTTTGAGTAACATGGCCGAAGCTGCTGGCTCTTTGGTTTAAGCTTCAAAATTACCAAGCAATCCCATACCTCTCTCAAGTAGTATGTCATGAATCCATCAATGATTCCATCTTGTTCCAGTCCTATGATGAGGTTCACCACGCTGGTAAATCCAAAAACTGCAAACACTAGAGCAAAGAAAACAGCAACTTAAAAAGCAGTAGGTCAGGAGACAACCATTAAGAGTGTGACATTGGCCAACAATGATGGAATGTTTTTAATGTTTTCCAGAAACATTAAACCTTCTGCACATCCAGCCAGATGTCTGCCTGTTCACGGATCTCCCCATCCCTGCCCAGTGCTCTCATGGAGTAGAGAATAACAAAGTCACTCTGTCCCAGGAGATCCGACCAGGCCATGCCCACCCATCCTCCACAGCCCCACGGCTGCCCAGAGGCGAACCACATCTCACCTGGGCAATAACCAAGAAGCCAAGGAAGCAAAGGGGTGACTTAGAGAAGGTGATTCATCTTAATGGCTACCAAGCAGTCAACTCACAGGGTGCTGACATGCTCGCCCTGCTCCATGCTTGAGACCCATTGAGACCTTTTTTTAATGGCTTTAAAAAAAAAGGGCCATGGACCTTAAAAAATGAGTACAAGATGGTACAACTGAGTATCAAAGTAGAGAAGCTGTAGCATCTTAGAGAATCTTAGTAGAGTTGTGAGCATCTCTTCAATGGGCTTAAAACCACCAGCCACAAACAGCTAAGGAATAATATTTTTTAAACAGCAAGTAAAGAAGTCTAGTGTGTATGTTAACGCTGTAGTTTCAAGTTGTAATAAAAGGGTGTCTCAGAAAACAGGATGGCCATGGACAGCAGAAAAACCTGATGGTGAACAGAAGGAAAGCTGTGGGAAAAGGAATGGAGAGAAGAGAGGAGGTTAACTCACGGTGAGGGGAAGCGGCCCTAGCAGAGTCTGCAGCCAGGAGCCTGGCATCCACCTGTCCCAGCAGGAGCCGAGGTCTGCCTGTGCCCTGTTGTGTAGACATGCCTTCCCTAGGCCTCCACGGAGGCCTGCAGCCCAGTTCTCACTGACAGCATCACTTTCTGACACTCGTTTTTTGGAAGCTTCCCAGGGGATTAGCCACGCCACATCTCCCCTCTGTGTAATCTACCAGCGATCACTGATGCCCACATGGACATACCTCTGCTTTCTACTGCACAAGGGATCTGGCCTGGGGTCTGACCCTGAGGCTTCAGTGTGCACATACCTGTGACAGAGACCAGGACAGAGGTACCTGACCTTGAAGAGTCATCAGGACAGTTACAGCAGGCTCTGTGGAGTGGGAAGGAAGGAAGGAGCGGGACCGACAGTACAGGATACTAGTCTGGAAAGGCAGGCAGAGCCAGAGCAAGGAGCAAGTGGAGTGGGACAGAGAAAAGGACACAGACCTTGAAGTCATATGGGCCCAGCTCATCTACTGAGAAACTACAAAACCTTAAGCAAGTTTCATCATTTATCTGTGCTTCAGTTTTTTTTATACATGGTTTAGGAGAAACTAGTTACTCCCACCCCACCTGGCAAGGTCCCTGAAGGCAGAGAATGCTCCCTATACTGCTGATGATGGGCTTAGCCTGGTGACACTTCAGCCAGTGGAATGTGGGTGGAAGCAAAGGGAGCAGCCCCAAGCCAAGACCTTAAGACATCACTATTTTTCCCTTGCCCCTCCGTGCCTCAGTATCTGCCACAAAAAAAGGTGTGCCCTGGGAGCTGCAGGGCCTAGAACAGGGAGACACACAGACAGGCCTGAATCCAGCCCATAGCCTGATGCAGAGTGGCCCAGCCAACCAATAAAACTGATGGCAAGAAAAATAAATGCTGTGGCTATAGGACTTGGGGAGTATTTCCTGTGCAGCATTCACTGAGGCAGAAATTAAGGAATAACACGTCAAGCAAAGTGCTCAGCACAGAAGAGATCCAAGGCGGCCCAGCTTTGCTCTGGGCAGCGTGCCCAAGGAAAGGGCGTGGGCTGTGGAGTTGGCACTGTTGTCACTGTCCATGGGACCTGACCACATTTCTCAGCGTCTCTGAGCCAGCTTCCTCATTTTCAAGTGGAGGGCTGTGGTGCCGCTGACGTGCTTAGAGCCATATGAGGCAGAACACGCATGTACAGTGCCAGGGCTGTTCTAAACACTTTAGAGGTTATCACTTTATTTAATGTTTCACCAACTCTCCAGGGAAGGTGCTATTATTTGCCTCTTGATACACATGAACAGAGGGGGCGCCTACTGTATAGTCGAGTTCCACACCAGGCGGAGGGGGCTGCAAGGAGCAGGAAGCCTAGGAAGGGGCAGGTAGGAGAGAGTCATGGTCAGATGTCAGAGATGAAAGTATGCTGCAGATTTGGGGGCAAAGAATGGAGGGGTGCCCTGGATCCCATGGCCGGTGGATCCAGAGCTCTGGGCAGGCAACCGTCTGGAGGTGAGGGCTGCGCTGCCCCGAAGCACCCTACACCTTCAGCCCAGAGCACTCCCAGGCCTTCACTGGGGAGGTGCAGGTGCACCTTAGGAGCCGTTAATAAACAGACACAAATGATTTCCCTCCAGGGAGACATACCATAGAATAGCGGGTCCCGGGGTGGTTTTCTTTTGACAAGGACCCGAGCCAGCAGGGCTATCAGGAGCAGGATGAGGGCAGCCACCCCTACGATTGTCCAGGAACTGCAACAATCAGAACAAGGAGGTGATCACCAACAAAATAAACACACTGGTCCCTGGAATTTCCTGCCCACTGAATGTTCTTTCCCCCAGCAGCCTAATTCCTGCGTAATCTACCCCTGCCTGCAGCTTGGAGAAGTTTATCAGCAGCACTTTGGCTTTTCTGGGTCACAGCCTCTGGCTTCCAGGGACTGGAGCCATCAGGCCCTCACTATCCTCTGACCTTGCCCACCTGCCTCATATGCACAGTATGTCTGAGGCTCCCTCTCCCCACCGCACCTGCCCCTAAGACAGCTACTGCCCCACTGCCTCTACCTACTCAAACCTGTAAGCCCCACTCCCAGCACTGACAGGCCTGACAGTTGACCTGCCACCACTCTCAGGGCCACCTGGAAACCCTCAAGCCAAGCTCTAAGGAACACACAGGCATTACAACCTCACAAGCCTTCCAAGGGGACAAGGAAGAAGGAGCCATATGCCATGTGGACAACAAATGCACCAGAGAGTGGGGTCTGGAATTCCAAGCAAGAGAAGCACCATGATGGACCTGAGGCCCAAATAAAGACACTCAACACCCACACCCAGGGCCATCAGGCCAGCATCCAATCCCCAGCAGGGAGACAAGGTGAGGCTTGGTTGGGTACATCCCCTGGACCTTCTCCAGGAAAGGGAATGGCACCAAGAAGACCAGGGACCTTCCGTGGGGCACCCCTGGGGTATGAGACTCAGTAGAGCTGCCAGTCAGGAGACCCACTCTGCCGCTGATTAATGGTGTGACCTTAGGAAGTTCACCTCACTGCATTCATCTGTTTATTAATTAATTGAAGAACGTATTGCAGATAAACGGATTGCATACCTTCACATAGCAGGCCCTAGACAAGAGAGGACCTGTCTACATGGAGAGACTGATCTTGTGGGGGCTCTGCTGCCACCCAGGTCACCTCCAGACCAACAGAGATACTCTCCCTTGCACATGTCCAGCATCAAAAGGGCTTTCAATTCTAGACAAAGAACCACCTAGCTGCTCTGATGGGCTGCTATGCCAGGACCTCCTCACAACACCTTAGTGCTGCCAGAAGCACCACTCCCCGGCTAGACCCCTCACACCACCACAGCCAAACACTGGGCCTTTTGGATATAGCCTTGGCCATATGTCACTGGGAGAGAGAAGGGCAGACAGAGCTGGAGGGGCAAAAGGAGATGATGGATGGATGGATGGGTAGATGGATGATGTATGGATGGATAGATGGATGGATACATGATAAATGGAAGGAAAGATAGATCAGTCATAGGATAAGAATGAGATGGCTGTGTCAGTGTCCAGGAAAGAAGCTAAACATTGGTTTTGGTGGTGCAGGTGAGTGGGGGAGGAAGCTGACGCGGGTGAAGAGCATGAGGCTGAAGCATCTGTGAGGAGGGCAGCAGTTTGTGGTGCCAAAGAGCTGACAGGTACAGGTGGCGGTCGGGACACAGCCGCCACACCTGCAGCTACTACCAAGGGCGTAAGTCCACAGCCAGCACACTCCCCCGGCAGTGTTCTTCTCGACTAAGAGAGAGCAGTGCAAACTGGTTCACAGCGTCCTCTCATGCTCTCCGCCCCAGGAGAGGAGGGAAGAATGATGTGAAATAGGGCAGCAGATCACCTCTGCCTCTTGGTGTGGGCTCCAGAGATCCTACAACAGCCAAGTACAGCACCTGCTTGAAGCAGGAAGAAACAGGGGTAGGAAGTGTTGAGACTAACCGAGGGATCAAAAGGTTGAGTCTTGGGGAGGGGACACTCATGCCCTTCTATCAACAGACTTCTAATGAGGGGGATGTGGTGTCATATTTGGATGAGAAGGAGCAGAGAGAGCGAGCCTGACCCTTTCCTGACCCTTCAACCTGATCTGCTTTTTGTCTTTCAAGATTCTCATAAAAGGTTTACTGGGAAGGAAGAGTGACAACAAAGTCAAACATAACCGAATGCCTACTATGTGCAAGGCACTAGGCTGGACAGGACAATACTGAGGTGAACCATAGCCTGGCCAGATAAATTCTGACCACAGGAAAGTAACTTCTGGGAGAGAAGTGCGATCAAGGGGCATCAGGGCTGAAAGCAGAGAGAGAGGGAGGGTCTGCAAAAGGAAAAAAGCAGCATTCTTCTCTGGCCCATAAAGTCCAGGTGTGGCTTCCACAATCAGCAACAGGGAGGAAGGCAGCACCCTAGTCATAGGGGACAGTGTGAGCATGGGCAAGGAGGCAGGATGAATAGGTGTGTCCCAGGGCCAAGGATAGCCTCGTGTGGCTGCGGCACTAGCACTGGGGGGCGTGGCTGGGCCAAGCACAGGGGACTTCAGTAGCAGACTTTGCCACAGTCCAGGTCAGAGAGGGCCAGTGCCAGGGAGATCTGAAAGGAGGAAACAGATACTAGACTAGCCTGGGGAAATGTGGGGAAGAAAGGGAGTAGAGAAAGAACAGAGAGGAGTCAAAATCCACTAGGATTTTAACCTGCAGAAGGATAAGAATGGTTGTAACTAATTATTCAAAAACTATAAGGAAAAAAAACTGTATGGCTTAGCAATGTGCTCAGTAGTACACAGCAATACATAATTCCATCTGTATTCAGTAAATGCCATCGCCATCTTCCCAGTGGCTGCAGCAAAAACCTAGAAGCCAACCTCAAACTCTCTCTGCTTCTGTGCAACTCTTCAGTAAGCCCCATCTGCCCTCCCACAGGCCATCCACTTCCTTCCCCTACACTATTTCTGGTTTCTCTGTCCCCAGATCTCTCCAAGCTCAACTGTCACCTCCTACAAGAAGCCTTCTGTGACCACCAGCCCCCTTCCCAGTCACCCCATTTTATTGTCTGCATAGCATGTCACTATCTGTTTATGTGGTCTTTATCTTATTTATTTATTTTTTGGAGACAGAGTCTCACTTTGTCACCCTTGGTAGAGTACTGTAGCATCACAGCTCACAGCAACCTAAAACTCCTGGGCTCAAACCATTCTTTTGCCTCAGTCTCCCAAGCAGCTTAGACTGCAGGCACCCCCACAACGCCTGGCTATTTTTAGAGACAAGGTCTTACTCTGGCTCAGGCTAGTCCTGAACCTGTGAGCTCGGCAATCCTCCCACCTGGGCCTCCCAGAGTCGTTTATGTATTTGTAGATGCATATCTCAACACCAGCCTCCCCAGCCTTTCTGGCTTGTTCACAGCTATGTCCTCAACCCTTGAAACAGTGCCAAGCACACAGTAGGCCAAACTGCCCAAGACGCTCTTTTAGAAGTACAGTCTACCCTTCCCCCCTTCTGCACTGTGTTGACGAGCGCGTGATATTCAGCTGCCCAGAGCAGCTGCTTCCAGGAGTGGCTCTGGTGCCCGGTGAGTGCTCAACATCCACATGGAGATAAGGTGGCCACACGCTGAGAAAGGAGGAAGTCTGCATGGCATACAGACCCCTCTCTACAGACTGAACGAACGTCTGGGGAAGGGGGTGCAGTGCACGGACTGATGCAATTTCCTTAGCACCAACTGCTGAGGAACACAAGTTACTTCCTCCGCCCCCAGACAGCCGCCAGCAGACGGGACGCAGAGGGGCGCCTTCCCTACGGCCCGCGGGCCTCCAGCCTTCAGCGACCCGAGGAGGGAGAGGGGCAGGACCCCAGCCCTCCTGCAGCTCACCCATCTCCGTGGCCCCCGGCTCTCTGCCCGGGGTCCCCGCCCTGCCCCGGGCGGCACTGGCAAGCGTGTCTCAGTTCCCTGCGCCCAGAGCACTCGGGGCTCCCCGGGTCCCGCCGACGGCGCAGACATAGCCAGACCAGAAAGCGAGGCCAGTCCGCACGGACATAGCCACGGCAGGCCCGGCAGCCGCGTCTCCGCCTGCCGGCTCGGGGTTATTTCTGCTAGTCATTCACAAGAGTTTCTAAAATTAATAAGAAACGACAAGTACGTGAAGTCCATACATGGAAGCGTTCCTGGGCAGTGAGGAAGGGCGAGGCGCTCCCCGAGACACGGCCGGGCCCGCGCTCCCGCGTCCGGGCCGCGTCCCGCCGCCCCGAGCCCCCCAGGACAGGGTGTCTCTGCATCCGCCCGGGACCCCAGGGCCCGGCGAGCGTCCGCCCAGCCAGGGACCGCGGCCGTGAGACCCGGGGGTTGCCTCCCCTCCGCCCGCCACGGATTCCCGGAGCGCCACCCCACACCGGCGGGCGGCCCAGCCCCTCCCAGAAGTTGCCAAGACCCCCGCCACGCCGGCTCACTCACTCATGCTGGGCTGCCAGGTGGTTGAAGACGTAGGTGACGGGGATGGCCGAGAGGGACAGCACGAAGACCCCTGTGGCCGCGGAGGCACTCATCGCGCCCACCGCGCCGCTCGCCCTTCACCGCATCCCGCCCGGCCGCCCCGCCCTGCCGCGGCTTCCGGCTGCGCCCGCGCCCCTCGGCGTTGGCTCGCGCGCCCCGCCCCCGCTCCGCGCCCCCCGCGGCGTCCCCTTGCGGCCGCGACCCGCAGCGGTCCGGTGTGCAGGGACTTGGTGCGGTCCCTGGCCGCGCTGCTGCCAGGGGTGCCAGGGCTTGGCTGGCGCTGGCCCGCGGCGCCTAGGGACACCCGCGAGTCGCAGGGCCTGGGCACAGCCGCGCAGGGTGGTCATGGACGAGCTGGAGAGGCGCTTGCTGAGCCGCTGGCCAGGGGCGGGTGGAGTCTGACCCGGGGTCAGAGCGGGAAGGGCGCGCGAGACCGTCCACCGCAGGGCCCGGGACCGACCCAGAGATGGGAGGGGACAAATGAACGTCGGAACCTCTCCTCTGAGCAGCGTCTGCGGGCACTAGCACAGCTCCCGAGGCCAGGAGGCTTCCGGGTTTTAAAACCTGGCTAGCCGCTGGCTCGCGGGCTGTTGACCTTGGTCGAGTTACTTAACCTCTCTGTGTCTTCTCTGAGGACGAACCGCTTCACTGAGCGACATGGGATTGACTGAGTCAGTGCGCACGAGACGGTGTGTTCTGCACTGCTCCGTGGGCTACTGTGTCCTGCAACTCCTTCCTCTCGTCTTGTTCGGTTGGGGTTTTTTTGTTTGTTTGTTTTTAATTGAAACTGACACTCAGAGAAAGCACAGCCCTTTCTGTTCCATTCCTTTCTATTCCAGGAAGCGATCCTGGTGGCCAGGCGCGGGGCACCACAGTGTGCAAAGACTGCCTCCCCTGGGGATATGGCTACTGCGAATGATTTTGAGCTGGCTTTAGGGCGGAGGTGTCAGAAAGCCCCCTGGGGCTGAGCCTGAGTGGGTCCACTGGTGGGGGAAGGGATGAAAGTAAGTGCCAGACCAAGACCAACTCCTCGTCTGAGGCAAGGCCTGGCAGGTATTTAGTGTCCTTACAATTGCCAGGGAGACCATTCGGCTCATTTTATTTATTTATTTTTTTTTAGTATTTTATTTATTTAGTTATTTATTTATTTATTTTGAGACAGATTCTCAAGCTGTGGCCCTGGGTAGAGTGCTGTGGCATCACAGCTCACAGTAACCTCTAACTCCTGGGCTCAAGAGATTCTCCTGCCTCCACCTCCCAAGTAGCTGGGACTACAGGCACCCACCACAACACCTGGCTATTTTTTAGTTGCAGCCATCATTGTTTGGCGGCCGGGGCTAGATTCGAACCCACCAGCTCAGGTGTATGTGGTGGTGCCTTAGCCACTTGAGCCACAGGTGCTGAGCCCATTCTGCTCATTTTAGACATGAGGACAATGAGCCTCAAAGAGACCTGCTCTAGAGCCAATCAACTTTTCAAATGCCAGCACTCCTAATCCCCTCTTCTAACTCTTCTTCAAGGTGTCTCCAACTCTGAGCCCATAATAATACCTTGGCCCAACCTACGAAATAGCCAAAGTTACTGTAGGTGGTGTCCTCACCTGTAACCTGCACATCACAATCACCCCTAACCTAACCTGACCACTCTCCTCAGACTCCTGCTTGCTCCCTAAACACACCTCCTCCAGCACCCGTTCCATCCTCCCAGCCCCACTCCCATGGCCACCCAACTCTGCTGCACCCATCTTGCCTTCTCTCTTACACCTGAACCCCTGTGGCTGCTGTGGATACTTCCCCTCAACCTAGACATGTGTCTTCCAGTTCAGAAATGTGCTCCCTGGACCTGAGTTCCCTCTTCATTTACCGTCTTCTCTCCTTTCACAGCTGCATTTGCTTTTAATGACCACATCTTTGTTAATAAATCCCAGTCATTCCTGGCACTGACCTGCATGGGCATCCCCCTGGCACCGCACACTCCACAAGGCCAGAGAATTTCTCATTTTACCTAGAGGCATGATCCTGCTTCATCTCAGCAGGTAGCGCTGCCATTCACTCACTCACCTGAGCCATAAACCTGGGTGTCCTTCTCAGTTCTGATCTCTCCAGATTCCTTCCTTATGCATTTCTACCAGTGCTGCTTTCCAAGTATCACTCAAGTCCATTTGCTCCTCCCCTCCCGTAATACCTCTTAGTTCTGGTCTGTACCACCTCTCCTCTGGGCTATGTCCTGGTCTTCTCCCTCCAGGCTGTCCCCTGACCCTCCCTGCTGTAGAAAGCCTGACCTGACCACCCTCTTGAGCCTCCCCAACCCTCTCTATCAAGCCCCCGGCCTTACTTTCTTCACAGTGCTTTTACAATCTAAAATTACTTTGCTTATACTTTTGTTTGCTTACTTATGTCTCTCCTCCATGATGGAAGCTTCTTGAGGTCAGAAACCTTATCTTCATTGCTCAGTGTTCCATTCCATCATCTAGATCAGTGGTTCTCAACCTACCTAATGCCATGACCCTTTAGTGCAGTTCCTCATGTTGTAGTGACCCCCAATCATGAAATTATTTTTGCGAAAATAATTGTATGGTTGGAGGTCACCACAACATGAGGAACTGTATGTACTAAAGGGTCGCAGCATTAGAAAGGATGAGAACCACTGATCTAGACGAATACCTCGTACATAGTAGTTTCTTAAAAAATAGTTGTTCAGGGAATGAGTGCTCAGGATCATCACTGTCCAACAGAAATATGATGTGCGCCACAAAAGTGAGCCACAAGGGCTCGGTGCCTATAGCTCAAGCCGCTAAAGCGCCAGCCACATACACCAGAGTTGGTGGGTTCGAATCCAGCCTGGGCCTGCCAAACAACAGTGACAACTACAACCAAAAAACAGCCTGGTGTTGTGGTGGGCGCCTATAATCCCAGCTACTTGGGAGGCTGAGGCAAGAGAATCCCTTAAGCCCAAGAGTTGGAGGTTGCTGTGAGCTGTGACGTTATAGCACTCTACCCAGGGCGAGTGCCTGGTAGAACTTGAGACACTGTCTAAAAAAAAAAAAAAAAAAAAAGTGAGCCACACGGACAATTTTAAATTTTCTTGTAGCTTCATTAAAAAGGTAAAAAGAAACAAATTAAATTAATTTTAATACTATTCAGTCCAGTACATCCAAAAGATAATCATTTTAAAGAGACTTATTCAGAAGAGACTTTCCATTCTTTTCTCCATTCTAAGCCTTCAAAATCCTGTGTGTGTTCGACACAGCACGTCTCAGTTCAGACTAGTCACAATTTCAAGTGCTCGGCAGTCCCATGTGTCTAGTGGCTTCTGTCTTTGACATCATAGCTCTAGACTTCCTCCTCCTCCCATACTGACCCAGCTTCAGTGGTGCTGTCTACTACTGTATCATATCATAGGTATAATACTTAAATCATTGGTCAATTTATTTAATCAACAACATCCTTAAGAGTCTGCCATGTTTCCAGCATTGTTCTGAAAGGGGGGAAACAAATATGAATTACAAATTGCCTGAGAAAACCACAGTCTTATGTGAGAGAAAAACAGGTAGCAATTACCACATAATGCGAGAAAAGACACACGTACAAATTGCCACAGGAACCAGCCAGTTTGGTCTGCAGGAACCGAGAAAAGCTTCAGAGAAAAGTGAGGCTTTAGACGAGTCTTGAAGAACAGCTGGAGCTGTGTCTTTCACCCTTTTATATCTCATGGCACACTTGAACCCATAGTTAAACTTCCACGGCACACTTAAATTATGTTGATCAAAAAAAAGAATTTAAGAAAAAGAATATACTTACTGGGCAGTGCCTGTGGCTCAAAGGAGTAGGGCGCTGACCCCATATGCTGGAGGTGGTGGGTTCAAATCCAGCCCCGGCCAAAAACCGCAAAAAAAAAAAAAAAAGAATATACTTACTGTGGTTTGAACTTCTTTTGAAAATAATTTAATTAATAATTTAAAATTTTTTGTGGCACACTGGTTAAAAATTACTAAACTAGAAGCTGGCTAAGAAGACAAGGAAGAGGTGGAATGTTCTAGAGAACGCGTCACTCTATGAACTACAAACCGTTTGCTCTGGTTGGAAATACAAGGAGGCTATGCCTGAGGGGGACTGGCAGGCAGTCAAGATGGAAGGTGGTGGGGGCTCAGTCTCACAAAATCTGAAGTGCAGGGAGCCATTTATGATTTTTAAGTGGGAGGAGAAGTTGACTTGATCAGAGTAGCATCTTTGAACCCCTGGCAGGTAGAATGGACCGTGGTTTACAAAGAATAGAGAAAGAAGGCAGGAAGAACAATTAGGAGGCTGCTACAGTTGTCCTGGCAAAAGATGATGGTACCTGAACCAAAGAAATGGCAATGAGAAGGAAGAGGAGGAAAAAAGATGTGAAAGATCGGGACAGGAATTGGAGATGGTTGGGAGAAGGCACATGTTGTAGACATGTTGGGTTTTCAGCACCCATGGAGCTCCCAGAAGAAGCCATTCCACAGGCAATTGGGGACGTTAGTCTGTGACACCAAGAGAAGCACAGGCTACAGATATTTCGGGGGTATCCACATAGGAATTGGGCTTAAAATAAAGGAAATAAATGTCCCATGAGGAAGGTAGGTCAGTGGACAGAAGCCACTTGAGAGGAGTTGGGGAGCCTTGCCCCCAGCAAAACAGCCTTGGGCATGTGAACTCAGAGGCAGAAACATCCAACCTCTCAATGCTGAAGCTGCTCCCTCAGAGCCTGCAAGGGATCATGGCAGAGCTTTGAGGTATTGTAATATATCATTGGTGATTGTGTGATTTATGTTGCAAGCAGTTTCTCTTAATGCTGAAAATATGAGACCTTTCCTGGCTTTGGGGGTTGATCTTAAACCCGCACACATAATCCCATTTTGGAGCAGTACGCTGTAAATTAAAAAGTAATTCCATTGACATGATCTCTTGTAATCCTCACAATATTCTGAGAATATAGAATCATTTATGAATGAAGAAACTGGGACTCAAACAAGTTAGATGACTTGTCCACATTCAGAGAGCGAGGAAGACAAAGGTCAAACTGCGCTCATGTCCTTTGACTTTACGTTGCTATACTCACAGTGCCACCACCGAACAGCAGCAAAGGACCATGCCCAGCACCTTAGAAAACAGTAAATGAACACAACCCACACTTGGTCATTTGACGCTTTGCTCGGGAGGCGAAGGTCTGGAGTTTTGCTCAGTGTAGACCAAAACTTAGTAAGTTTGAAAAAGGGTGGAATGTTACTTTTTAAAAAGACATTCAGACAATAAAGTTGTTTTTTGATTTTTGTTTGTTGGATTTTTTAGGAACATCAAACTTGCAAGCCCTAAGGCCTGATGTTGTAGCTGTGACAAAGCATCAGATCTGACTCCAGGCCTCCTAGGAGCAAAACCAGGCTGTATCCACCCTGTTACCTGATGAGAAAGACATAGTTTCTCACAGTGTAGATTCAAAATAATTGACTATTCTGGAATTAGAGTGAAGATTTCCCTCAGCATGGCTGTTTCTGTCACAGAGGGAAGTGAAAGCAGAGCCCCACGGAGTGGTCCCATGGGAGGAAGGAACCATAACAGAAAGTGGCCAGGCCTGGTAATGATCTTCTGAAGAGCAAAGCGGAAGCACCCCCGCCCCCCCATGCCTTGGCCACCAGCTCCAGGACTGGCACTCACTTTCCCTGTTCACATGCTCCAGTTTCCCACTCTATCCTTTTGCTGAAAGTGAGGTTGTGTTCCTGTGAAAGGCTACACACTCCAGATGAATGCAAGAGGCAGTTAAGTAGACTGGTCTTTGGGGTGTTCAGGGACAGAACAAACGACCTGAGAGTGACCAGGATGAGCATGGTGTGCTTAGTGGGTAGGTCACTAGGGTCCTGTCTAGGGAAGGGACCAGGGAGGAGCCAACACTTCCCCACACACACAAAAAAAAAGCTACTGAAAAACTCTCAGCACATGGGTCTCCCCAACTCTGAAGTACCCTGACTAGGGCTGAAGTGATTAACATAAATTTGGGGGGGCTACAGTGAGGAAAGATGGCTGTGTGTCCAGACCCTTGTACAGTGCCGGCATACAGCAGATGCTCCATTAATGTAAACTGAAGAGGGGGAAGGAGAGAGAAAAAAGGGTATTGGGGGAATAAAGAAGGGAAGAAAGGAGTTGTGTAGAAAAAAGAGTGATCAAAAACTGAATTGAAAGGAGAAGTAAAGGCAGCGTGAAAAAACGTTTTCAAAGGTCCTGTGCGGTTACAAGAGGAGGTCTACAATTTTGTCCTGGGTTTCCTAGCAACCAAAGCAAGGAAGGAAACATAATCAGTTATAGCATTCACAGTGTCCATAAGATAAAAACAGATCTGCTGCTCAGAAAAACTCTTCCCTGGCTCCTCTTAAAGGGAACACAGTGTTATATAGTTTGTCCTCAGCAACATTCCTGCAATAAATATAGAATCAAATTCTCAACAGTTGTCTCCGGGAACGTCCTCGATGCAGGTGACTGGCTTATTGCCAAGTGCCATTCAGTGCACTCAAGTGATCAAAACCATTTCCTACAGCTAAGCAAGGCTCTGCACGTTTGGCTTAGTTCAGTGATACATTTTATAATATCTGGCCACAGGGATGGAAAGTACCTTCTAGGTACCCACACTGCGATCACCTCCAGTCCAAGCCCGGGGCAAATATTACCAAGTGATCACTGAACTTTTTCCCATTGAGATTGGACATCACCCCATAAACCTTCCCAACAATACTCATTAATAGGTTTTTTCTCACCTGCCAACTTGAATTGATCTGCCAGCTTTGATCAAAGGGAATATCCATCAAGCAATGCTCTAGGATATCATTTTATATTACTAAGTTTGAATACAAATTAGGTAATATAGATTTTGAAGTTATAGTGGCTGGCAAGACAGAAGAAATATTCTATGTTAATAAATAAGGATAAAACATTATGGTTTGATAAGTAAAGAAATAAAGGATAATTTGACATGAAAAAGGTGAGCTGGGACAAGGACTAAATCAAAACTTTAGTATTTCAAACACTCACATTCACACACACACACTTGCTATGTTTCCCACTCTGGCCTTGAAACCCTGGGCTCACGTGATACTCTCACCTCAGCTGAGTAGCCACCAAGGGCCTCTAAGCCCAGCTGTGAAAAAACTGAAGCAAGAGAATTGCTTGAGCCCAAGAGCTGGAAGTTGCTGTGAGCTAGGACGCCACAGCACCCTATCTAGGGCAACAGCTTAACATTCTGTCTCAAAAAAAAAAAAAACTAAAAGAGCTGTAACAATTAGTTTTTTGGTGCATAATATTAAATATTTCCATAGTCACAAAATTGAACATGCTATTTAAAAGTTTTCAACTTTTGAAATTATAGGCAAAACATAGAAAACTTACTGAGAATTACTAAATAAAATGCAAATATCATGAACCTTTAGTATTGTAAGAATAGTAGCTGATAAAAACTCGGAGTGGGGGGAACAGGCAGAGAAGGTGCTTCAAATCCTTTTTGTTCAGAAGCATCTATAGCTCAAGCTAAGACACCAGCCATATACACCAGAGCTGGTGAGTTCGAATCCAGCCTGGGCCTGCCAAACAACAATGACAACTACAACCAAAAAATAGCCAGGTGTTGTGGCAGGCACCTGTAGTCACAGCTACTTGGGAGGCTGAGGCAAGAGAATCCCTTAAGCCCAGGAGTTAGAGGTTACTGTGAGCTGTGATGCCACAGCACTCTACCTAAAGGAACAGCTTGAGGCTCTGTCGCAAAAAAAAAAAAGAAAGAAAGAAAACTGAAATCCCCTTCCCAGTCCTCTCCCTCTGTCTCTAGAAGCAATCACGATGCTAAAATTGGGGCACATGTACTCCATCTTTATATACATTTATCATTTACATAAACAATATATGGAGGGGGTTAATTTAAAAGTTTACATAAATAAAATCCTTACATTCGATTCTCTCTTAATGTTTGAGTTTTTAAATACACTGATTTCTATACACTTCTTCATTCATTTTCACTGTTATTCTGTTGCATGATCAAACAGCAACTAAGGGTTTTTTTTATTGTTAAATCATAGCTATGTACATTTGTGCAATCAAGGGGTACAATGTGCTGGTTTCATATACAATCTGAAATATTCTCATCAAACTGTTCAACGTAGCATTCATGGCATTTTCTTAGTTATTGTATGTAGACATTTGTATTCTGCATTTAGTAGGTTTCGCCTGTACCTATTCTAAGATGCACCGTAGGTGTGGCCCCACGCATTACACCCCCTCCCTTCCCCTCCCTTGCCCCTTTTCCCATATTCTTGTGCTATAGTTGGGTTATAGCCTTCAGATGAAAGCTATAAATTAGCTTCATAGTAGGGCTAAGTACATTGAATACTTTTTCTTCCATTCTTGAGATACTTTGCTAAGAAGAATATGTTCCAGCTCCATCCATGTAAACATCAAAGAGGTAAAGTCTCCATCTTTTTTTAAGACTGCATAATATTCCATGGTATACATGTACCACAATTTGCTAGTCCATTCGTGGGTCGATGGGCACTTGGGCCTCTTCCATGACTTAGCAATTATGAATTGGGCTGCAATAAACATTATGGTACAGATGTCTTTGTTATATTGTGATTTTTGGTCTTCTGGGTATAAACCTAGTAAAGGAATGATAGGATCGAATGGCAGGTCTATTTTTAGATCCCTAACTATTCTCCAAACATCCTTCCAGAAGGAACGTATTAGTGGGCATTCCCACCAGCAGTGTAGAAGTGTGCCCTTTTCTCCACATCCATGCCAACATGTCTGGTTTGGGATTATGTTATGTGGGCTACTCTTACTGGGGTTAGGTGATATCTCAAAGTAGTTTTGATTTGCATTTCTCTGATGATTAAGGGTGATGAGCTTTTTTTCATGTGTTTGTAGATCGTGCATCTGTCTTCTTTAGAGAAATTTCTCTTCAAGTCCCTTGCCCCCTCTGAGATGGGATCACGTTTTCTTTTCTTGCTAATAAATTTGAATTCTCTGTGGATTCTGGTTATTAGACCTTTATCAGAGGTGTAACCTCTAATATTTTCTCCCATTCTGAGGTCTGTCTGCTTTCTTTACTTACTATGTTCTTGGCTGTGCAGAAGCTTTTTAGTTTGGTCAGGTCCCAGAAGTGTATTTTTGATACTGCTTCAATTGCCTGGGGAGTCCTCCTCATAAAATATTCACCCAGGCCAATTCCTTCAAGAGTTTTCCCTGCACTCTCTTCAAGTATTTTTATAGTTTCATGTCTTAAGTTTAAATCTTT
>CAUYPK010058807.1:0-10319 GCA_963574355.1 Loris lydekkerianus | reverse complement strand
CTTTTGATTTATTGATCTGTTGCATTATTCTTTTGTTTTCAATTTCATTTAGTTCTGCTCTGAATTTCGTTATTTCTTATCTTCTACTGGGTTTGGGGTTGGAGTTTTCTTCCATTTCCAGTTGCTTGAGATGTCCCATTATTTGTTAACTTCCTCTCTTTCCGTTCTCCTGAGGAAGGCTTGCAGTGCTATAAATTTTCCTCTGAACTGCCTTTGCAGTGTCCCAGAGGTTCTGATAGTTTTTGTCTTCATTGTCATTTTGTTCCAAAAATTTGGCAATTTCTTTCTTGATCTCGTTTCTGATCCAGCTATCATTCAGCATAAGGTTATTTAACTTCCATGTTTTTGTATGAGATTGCAGATTCCTGTTGTTACTCATCTCAAGTTTTATTCCATGGTGGTCCAAGAAAATGCATGGAATAATTTCTATTCCTTTAAATTTACTAAGGTTAGACTTCTGACCTAAGATGTGATCAATTTTGGAATAAGTTTCATGGGCTCATGAGAAGTATGTGTATTCGGTTTTGTTTGGATGAAATGTTCTGTAGATATCTGCTAGCTCCAAATGCTGGATGGCTAGGTTTAAATCTACAATTTTTTTACTCAACTTTTCATTGGAGGATCTATCCATCACTGCCAAAGGAGTGTTAAAATTTCCGACTATTATGGAGCTGTAGGAAATCAAGTTGCTCATGTCTGTTAGAGTTTCTCTTATAAATTGTGGTGCATTCTGGTTTTATGCATAGATATTAATAATTGAAATATCATTATATTGAGTATTACCCTTAACAAATGTGAAGTGACCATTCTTGTTTTTGCTTACTTTTCCTGGTTTAAAGCCTATTGTATCTGCAAATAAATTTGCAACACCTGCTTTTTTCTGTTTACCATTTGACTGTAATATGGATAATCATCCTTTCACCCTGAGTCTGTATTTGTCTTTTAAGTTAAGATGTGACTCTTGTATGCAACAGATATCTGGCCTGAGTTTTTGTATCCAGTCAGCTAACCTATGTCTCTTTAGAGGACAGTTTAAGCCATTTACATTAATGGAGAATATTGATAAGTTTGGTGAAATTTTGGATATTGAGTTTTTCAAAAGTCCAGTGGACATTTTTAATCTTTTCAACCTTGTGAAAGTTGGAGTTTGATCAGAAGTTTCTTAGTGAGTTTACTTTTGTAGTAGAGGATTGGGTTGGTCATTATGGAGGATAGGTCTGAGAATATCCTGAAGAGCTGGTTTGGTTATGGCCAATTTCTTCAACTTATGAATGTCATTAAAGTATTTAATTTCTCCATCATGAATGAAGCTCAGTTTAGCTGGATACTAGATCTGGGGTTGAAAGTTATTTTGCTTTAGGAGATTAAAAGTCAATGATCACCCTCTTCTCCCTTGAAATGTTTCAGCAGAAACATCTGCAGTCATTCTAATGTTCTTCCCCTTGAAGGTAATAGTTTTCTTTCACCTGGTCACTTTGAGAATCTTCTTTTTCATATTAACTTTAGTGAAATTAATTATGATATGCCTGGGCATGTCTTATAGGGGTTGAGTCATGCTGGGGTTCTGAAGCTGTCTGCTATTTGAATTTCAGATTCTCTAGGCATGTCTGGAAAATTCGCTTTCATAATTTCATGCAGAAGGGCCTCTGTGCCCATCGAGGCCACTTCATCGGTTTCAGGAATTCCTATAAGTCAGATATTTCCCTTCTTCGCATCATCCCAGAGCTCTCTGAAACAATGATCCATTTTTGCTCTCTATTTCTCTTCCTCTTTGAGAGTTTGGGAGGGTTCAAAGGCCTTATCTTCAATGTCAGAAATTATTTCTTCTGCTTTGTCCATTCTTTTGCTGAGGTATTCTACTGTATTTTTCATATCTTTGAGGGCTGCAAATTCTTGCTTCAGTGTGTCTAAGTCTTTGGTGGTTTTGTCTTTAAATTCGTTAAATTCTTGAGACAACTTTTGAATTTCTCCTTGAATTCCTAATTCTATTTTATTAATCTTGTCTGCAATCCAAATTCTGAATTCGATTTCTGACATGTCAGCCAGTTGTTTATTAATGGGATCTTCAATTACATCCACCATATCTTTCCTTGGGGAGGGGAGTTGATCTATTCTGGTTATTCATGTTACCAGAGTTTTTCCACTGATTCTGCCCCATGGTTGTTTTACTCTCTTTGATTTTCCCCCTGGGGCTTTGTTCAGGACCTGTACTGCATTGTGGTCTGAGAGAATTGGGTCCTGTGTGGTGTGGTGGAGCTAAGTCGTTCTGTCTTATTTTCAGCTGGTTTCTGTTTTACCCTAGTGAAGCACTTACTCTGGGTTGAAGTCTCAGCTCTCTGAGTCAGCCCGCCCTGGAAGCTTTCCGGGTCTGTGAGTCACTTCAGGCAAATCCTTTACTCACGGGTGGCCTCCTCTGGTTGCCCAGGGAGACAGAGGGTGTGGCTTTAGCCACCTCAGGGAACTGCCGCTCTGATGTGGGTCTCTTCAAGCCTCACTCCCATGCCCCAGAGTCAGCACTGACCAGCCTCAGATCGGGCACTGTCCACGCCCTGATAAGTTCTTCAATAATCTTGACTCCCATTGGGCAGGACTCCAGATCTCAGAGTGCAGGCAGAGGGGAGTGCTGGGAGCCCAGAGCCATTGGCAGTGACCACACATGGTTTCACTCAGTTTCATGCCTGGCCTCACCACCGCCACTCAGGCCTCCAGATCTTACAGTGAGGGTGGGCGGGAAGGGGGGTAGCATTGGGAGCCCAGAGACACTGGCAGCGAGCTCACACAGTTCCACTCAGTTTTATGCCTGGTTATATTGCTGCCCAAGGAGGACTGGGAGTTCAGAGTTGCAGGCAAAGGCTATTTGGTTTTATGGTCTGGCAGGAGAGGTAGGGGAGGTATGTCCAGATTTCAGTAGGTCTCTCTCGTGGAGTGTTGTAGGAGGACCTTTGATTTCTGCCCATTTGTTTGTGGGGCTCTTAAGCCGATCGGATGGGGGAGGGGGTACTCCCCTCCATCCACTTGGTGATGGGTTTTGTACCTTTTGTTTGTGTTTTTGTGGTTGCAGCTCTCCTCAGTGGGGTTGATGTGCATTTTTCAATTTTCTCTCTTGGTGCTGCTCAAATCCACCAGGTTACTTGCTAAATTTTCATCCCTTAACTCTCCTTCAGGATGGGAGTCTCTGTGGAAAGCTGGCTTCAGTCTGCCATTCTTGTCTCCTCTCCAATATCCTTCTAAAAGGAGTGTTTCAGAAATTTTAGTGATACTGGAAATATTTTCATGTATGATATCCTCCAGTAGGGATTCCTTTCCTTTAGGACATACTTTTTCCCCTTCAGGAATACATATAATTTGTATTTTTGAATGCCTCGTGACATCCCATAATTCTTCAAACAAATATTCTGCTTGAGGTCTTCTGCTGCTTCACTGTATCCCAAGAGTGATGTTTCCATGTAGATTCCCCAAGTTAGAGGTGGTTGAAGACCACTTTTATTCTGTCTCATCATGAGTAGCCAGCAAGGAGATGTCTCTAGTCTGTCATCTGTCTCCACCCCACCATATATGTACATGAACTCCACCTTGGGCCCATGAACACATGACTAATCCATTGTGGTTTTCTCTTACTAAGTTTTGAGACAATATTTCTGGAAGCTACAGCCAATACAGGTTGAATTTAATCCAAAATTAAATCCAATACTGGAGGAAAGAAAGAATGTTGGAGACTAGATGAAGATGGTGCTGGAGTCAGAATGTGAAAGGATAAGCTACATTTTATCTGGGTTGACAAACATTTTCTATAAAAGGAAAGGCAGTAAATATTTCATCAGACCAACACAACTTCTTTACTCTTCTATTGTAGCACAAAAACAGCCCTAGGTAAAAAAAGGAGGTGGCTATGTGCCAACAAAACTTTATTTATGGTAAAGATTAAAGATAGATGGTAAGGTGTTTTTATCCCAGATGCCAAAGCTGGCCGAAAGCCACAGCTTTCCTTTTCATGATGAGCCAGTGATGATCCAGGAAAGGACTTCAAACTTGAAATGACAGAAAACCATTTCTAAGGCAACAAAAGTGGGAGATGTACATAAACTAGAAGATGCAATATGGTAATCTGAGTAAGAGCTAATAAAAATAATGGCCCATGCTTAAGGAAGAGGGGCAGATTTAAGGAATGTTTATAAAGTGGAATTGGTGAGACATGGGGCTCAAATGAATACAGAAGTGGTACATATGGAGCCAATGAAGTAACAAGGATGACACTGAGGGTTCCAGTTTGGGAGACTGAGTAAATGAATGATGATGTCATTAACCACGTCAGAGAAAGGGGAAAAGACATAGAGCTGAAAAGATGATAAATTTTGGTATAAATACATTTGCTACAGGTGTCAGTCAGACACACAATAGATAGTTGGAAATAGGAATTCTGAGCCCAGAAGAAATTGGGGTAAGCTGGTGTGATATTGGAATTTCCTACATGAAGGAGACCATTCAAGCCATGGAAATAGATATGAGAGTCCTGGAATGGTCAGTTGTGATTTAAGGATGGATATCTGAAGAAAACCAACATTTAAAGATTGTGAAGCACAAGATATAGAAGACTGAGACATAAGCTGTGTGAGAATTCCCGGGCAGATGAGTGTCATGAAAATCAAAGGAGAGAAGGTGGTAAGTAGGCTGATGAAATTCTTGCAAAAGATCAGATAGATGGACTTCTGTTTTTGTTAATTAGGAGTAACTAATTTGTTAATTAATTCATTAGTAAGTAAGTTTTATTCAGAGAAACAGAACTAGGATTGTGTGGAGAGAGAGAGAGAGAGAGAGAGAGAGAGAGAGAGAGAGAGAGAGAAAGAGAGATAGAGATGTATTTTAAAGAATTAGCTTGAGAGAGAGAGAGGTATTTTAAAGAATTAGCTTGAGAGAGAGAGAGAGAGAGAGAGAGAGAGAGAGAGAGACAGAGAGAGAGATTGATTTTAAAGAACTAGCTTCCCTCAGCTACTTGGGAGGCTGAGGCAAGAAAATTGCCTAAGCTCAGGAGTTGGAGGTTTCTGTGAGCTGTGTGAAGCCATGGCACTGTATGGAGGGCGATAAAGTGAGACTGTCTCTACAAAAAAAAAAAAAAAAAAAAAAAAGCTCATGTCCTTGATTTGGGAGGAAGTCCATGCTCTGCTGAGTGGGTCAGCTGGCTGGAGAATTCCAGCATGGATATCAGTAATGTGTGTCTTCTCTTTCTTCCTCCTCAGTATGGCTGGAGGTTTATCATTTTTATTGATGTTTTCCCACAATTCCTTATGGTTTCGTTAGTTGTCTCTATGTCTTTTATGTTTTATGTTACATTGATTTTTGCTTTCATCTTTATTATTTCTTTCTTCAACTTCCTTTTGTCTTATATTACCAAATGTTCCTACTTTACTATAATAATGTATGATATTATTGCTATGAATTTCCCTCTAATTATTTTTTTAGCTACATGCCATACATTTTTATGTAATTGTTTCATATTTTCCTAAGTTTAAAATAGTTTGTCATTTTTTTTGCAATTTTTTTGTTTTTGTTTTTTTCCTTTATTAAATCATAGCTGTGTACATAAATGCTGATGTATAATGTGTAATGCTTACATCTAACTGATTAACATAACCATCTCCTTGCTTACTTATTTGTTGTGATAAGATATTCATACTCTATTATTAATAGTTTTGAAATGTACCATTGTATTATGCACCTTAGGTGAGGTCCCACTAAATACCGTCCCTCCTCCTGACATCCCCCCTCCACTCCCCTCTTACCTCTTTCTTTTGGGACTATAGTTATGTTTTGCCATTCATATAAATGTGTGGGTGGTTATATAGTGATTTCATAGTAGTATTGAGTACACTGGATACATTTTCTTCCATGCTTGAGGTACTTTACTGAGAAAAATATGTTCCAGCTCCATCCAGGTAAGCATAAAAGATGTGAAGTCTCCATCTTTTTTATGGCTGCAGAGTATTCAATGGTATACATATATCACAATTTGTTAATCCATTCATGGGTTGATGGGCATTTGGGTTGCTGCCATGACTTGACAATTATGATTGGGCCGCAGTAAACATTAACATTCTGGTGCAAATGTCTTTGTTGTAAAATGATTTTTTATCATATTTTTTCTTTATCCAATGGTTTAGTTAGAAGTATCTTTTAAGTAAATTTATTTCAGGTTAATGTGAGTATAAACAATCACATCAAAATATTTGATTTTGTTGGATACAGTCCCTCTTGTGGTTATGTCCCACGCACAAAGGTGTGCCAGATATCCCCATCTCATGCACATTCAGTGAGAGCAGTCCAATCACCTTTCCCTTCCATCTCCTTCATTACCCCACCCCCCAACTTGAATTGAAATGAGTATTTCTCCTCTGTGTACATGCATCAGGTAGTCTTCTGACTTCATTTTAGTATTGAGTGCATTGGATAATTGCTTTTCTGTCCTTCTGAAATTTTACTAAGAAGAATGTGTTTAAATTCCATCCAGGATATTACCAAAGATGTGACATCACCATCTTTTTTATGGCTGAATACTATTCCATGGTGTGACATACCACAGTTTGCTAATCTATTCCTGAGTTGATGGACATTTTTTTGTTGTTTATGTGTCTTGGTGATTATAAATTGAGCTGCTATATACAATCTAGTACAAATGTCCTCATGATAAAATGATACATTTTCTTCTGGTTAGATGCCTAGTAGTGATATTTTAGGGTTAAGTAAAAGATCTAATTTGAGTTCTTTAGGATTCTTCATACTTCTTTCCAAAGAAGTTTGCAGTTTCACCAACAGTGTAAGAGCATCCCCTGAGTCCACATCTGTGCAAGAATCTGTAGCTTTTGGACTTTGTGATGTATGCTAATCTTACTGGGGTTAGGTAATATGTCAGGTTGGTTTTGATTTGCATTTCTCTGATGATTGGGGATGATGAGCATTTTTTCATATATTTCTTAGCCATTCATCTGTCTTCCTTAGAGAAGGTTCTGTTCACATCTCTTGCACAGTGGTAGAAGGGTTTGTTAACTCTTTTTTGTTGATGATGATTAATTTGACTTCTCTGTAGATCCTAGTTATCAAGCCTTTGTCAGACTCATGATATAGAAAAATCCCATTCTGAAGGTTGTTGATGTGCTTTGGTTGTTGCAGAAGTGTGTTTTTCAATTTATACTACCATTGTAGTCAGAAATAATGTTTGATGATTTCAATCCTTTTAAAATTATTGATCATGCTCTACCTGGGTAAATTTTCTTTGTGTACACTTGAAAGAAACATGCATTCTGATTTTATTGTGACATAAAACACTATGCATTTTACATTATGAATGCTGGACTTTTGTTAAATTACTTTTAATAGTTGAAGGCCACTTGGAAAAATTTTGATACTTTTAAAACTCATTTCTAAGAATGGAAAAAAAATACCCAATATACTCAATGATATTATGAAATCAATATATAATCACCCACACTTTCATATGGAAGATAAAACACAATTATAGCCCAGAAAGAAGGAGAGAAGAGGAGGGTGAGAGGAGGACAGTGAGGGATGGGTGGAGGCAAGGTTCCAGATGGAATCTCACCTACTGTGTATATTGTAAGGGTACATGTCAAACATATTAATAGTAGAGTATATATGTCTAAACACAACAACTAAATAAGTGAGGTGAATGATATGTTAACCAGTTTGATGGAAACATTCCAAACTGTATATGAAATCAGCAAATTGTACAACATAAATGGAGTAATGTACACAGCTATGATCTAATAAAAACAACTTATTTCTAACATTGGATAAGAGTGGTTAGAGAATGCTCCTTAGTCTGAGGCTAAATGGTGTAATACCACCTTGATAATTTTACCAAGTCTCTGATAAACAATAAAAATTTTTTTTTCCTGATGGTTTTGGAGGGTACAAGCCTGAGACCTGGGTGTCTGCAGGCTTGGTTTATTCTCAGGCTTCTCTCAGAGAATGTTTTGCTCAGAGGTGGCTGTCCTCTCCCTGTATCTGTTATGTGGGTCTAGTCTCAGTCTTCAGAAGATGGTTCTGATGACTACTTTCTGGGAGCTTCTCCCTACTCTTAGTTGGTTTCCATAAAAGAAGGTACTTATAAGACTTCAGTCAAAGATTTAAAGTAAGTCAAATCTTCTCTCAGTCTCTGTCCTTCTCATCTCCTGCACATTCTCTTCAGCTCCCTAATTAATGATGTTTTGCATCCCAAATTCTAGATAACTTGGGCTTGTTATTAGTTGCCTAGAGGTGTTGTGATAAAGTACAATACACTCAGTGCCTTAAACATTAGAAATTTATTGTCTCACAGTGCTGGAGGCCAGAAGTCTAATGATCTATGTGTTGACTGGGTTGTTTCTTACTAAGGGCTGTTCAGAAGTCTCTGTTCCAGGTCTCTCCCTGGCTTCTGGTGGTTTCTGACAGTCTTTGGCATTCCATGGCTTGTAGAAGCATCAGCTCCATCTCTGTTTGAATGTTCACGTGATGTTTTCCTTGTGTGTGTATCTGTGCTAAATTTGCCTTTTCTATAAAGATCTTAGTAATACTGGGTGAGAGACCCACGCTAGTGCACCGTGACTTTGTCTTAAATAACTATGTTTGGGAAAATGGCATTTTAATGTATGAATTTGGGGAAAGAAAACACAGTTCAGCCCACAAGGTCTCCTGAAACTGAACTCTGTTTCCTCGATATAGCAATACTGCTGGGGGTTTTGTCAGGAAATTCCCGTCCACAGGAAAGTGAGCCAGAGGCCTCCGAGAGTCACCTCACTTATTTCCCTCCTTTTACGAATCTCTGTGCACTGCCCACAGTCCAAAATCTGGAACTCATAATATCATGTATGCTATTCAATGGCTAGTTATTCAAGGTGGGAGGGGAAATTCCATCCTTGTTTCTTTTTAACGACTAGTCCTGGAAGTCTTATTACACATGTGGAAGTCAGAACTTTCTGTCTGTGAACCTGCCTGGAGAATTATGAGAACTCATAAAGCATGACTTCTACAAAAATGTATTTATTTACTAGGGCTCCCATAACAATGTACCACAGACTGAGTGACCAAACAATAGAAATTGATTTTCCTGATGGTTTTGGAGGGAACAAGCCTGAGACCTGGGTGTCTTCAGGGTTGGTTTATTCTCAGGCTTCTCTCAGAGGAGGCTTTGGTCAGAGGTGGCTGTTTTCTTTCTATGTCTTCACATGCTGTCCCTTTGTTTGTGACAGTGTCCTAGTCTCCTCTTCTCATATGGACATGAGTCGGATTCCAAAAAATCCTACCCTAATGACCTCATTTTACCTAAATCACATCTCTGAAGGACCCACCTCCAAGTACAGTCACATCAGGTGGTGCTGAGGATTAGAACTGCAGCCCTTGAACTTGCAACAACACATTTCAGCAAATAACAAAGAGATAATGAAGTAACCAATCATGCTTTTTAATCTCTTCTGATTTAGACAAGCCAAAATGGGTTTTCTCTTTACCTTTTTTTATTAAGTCATTTGTACATAGATCGTGAATACATTTTTGCTGTTATGGGATTCAATGTGTTGATTATTTATACAAATTGGGGTGCTCACATCCTACTAATTAACATACCCTTCACCACATTTACCCAATTACAGTGTTAAGACATTTGTGATTTACACCTGATAGATCCAACTTGTACTTGATATATGCTCCATAGGTGTGGTCCCCCATTAACCCTCCCTCTATCGACCCACCCCCCTCCTTCCCTGTCCCCCTTCCCTTCCCTCATTCATCCTAGGCTATAGTTGTGATTCATCTTTCATATGAAAGTGTGAGTGATTATAAATTGGTTTCATAGTACTACTGAGTATATTAGATATATTTTTTTCATTACTGAAATACTTTACTAAGAAGAATACTTTCCAGCTCCATCCATGTAACTATAAAAGAGGTAAAGTCTCCATTTTGTAAATGATGCATAATATTCCATGGTATACATATACCATAACTTATTAATCCATTCATGGGTTGATGGCAATTGGGCTTCTTCCATGACGTGGCAATTATGAATTGAGCTGCAAGGAAGAATCTGGTGCAAATATCATTGTTGCAAAATGATTTTTGGTCTTTTGGATATACACCTAGTAGAAGAATTTCAGGATAAAACGGCAAGTCTACATTTAGATCCCTGAGTGTTCTCCAAATTCCTTCCAAAAGGAACGTATTAGCTTGCATTCCCACCAGCAGTGCAGAAGTGTTCCCTTTTCTCCACATTCATGCCAACATCTGTAGTTTTGGAATTTTGTGATGTGGATTACTCTTACTGGAGGTAGATG
>CAUYPK010058806.1:0-30614 GCA_963574355.1 Loris lydekkerianus | reverse complement strand
CAAAAATAAAAATATATACCCAAAACAATTACAATAATTGAGGAATCAGTAGGTTAAATGCTTTTCAATATTTATTGCTAAAGAAAAACTGTAAACTAGGAACAAAAACTTTAAAACTTTAAATAAAGTGCAGAAAACCGTAGCTTAATAGGTAATCAAGCTAAATCACAATCACCGAATCAAATAACCTGTATGACCCGAGTATAAGCCGAGTTCGGGTTTTTTGGCACAAGTTTTGTGCTGAAAAAACTCAGCTTATACTCGAGTATATACGGTATTTTTGTTGTTCTTGTTGTTGTCATGGTTGTTTAGCAGGTCCTGGCTGATTTTGAACCCACCAGCCCTGGTGCATGTGGCCAGCCCAACCACTAAGTGATGGCCGCCAAGCCATAGTGATTTTAATGTAGAGTTGATCCAAAACTAAACTGGGACCCTGGGGTCCATTGCCCCTGGGGTGACTCCAGCCTCTCTAGTTTGAAGTCCTGCCCCACCACACATCCAGGACAGAATCTTCACAGGTGGGGAGGTAGGGACTGACCTCTGGAGGTTCCCAAAGGGACAGCCACAGAGGAAGCTTTCTAGAACACAGTAGGGATAGGGACTGAGAAACACTCTTTCTAAACTTAGAAGAAACTACCCCAGTCCAGACTCCCAGAATAGGTCACAAGTTGATGGGCAGTTGCTGGGGTGGCCTAAGTGATCAAATCACTCTAGGAATTTCTACATAATTTCAAAGGAAGAAAGTTATTTACTCAATTGCAATTTCTTTCAGCAAGCAGATAATGAAAATCTAGACTGTGCCGTGCATCAGGAACACGGCACTGAGTGGGGCAAAGTTCCTACTCCCGTAGCACTCAAGGTGCAGTAGGAAATGCAAACTTTAAGCAGTAACCACCTCTTTCCCTAAAAGGGCAGAAATGGAAGGAGAAAAGAGAAAAGATTTGCATATATATCACATGCTTAGAATCTTCTGTGCTCCCTGCAAGCAGGTAAAAATAGAGAAGCACTTAGGTTATGGAATGTGAAGCGAAACAGAAGACTAATGTCCAACAGTTCCTTGAAGTACAGCCCCAACCCCCAAGTCTGGGTGCAGGAAATTCCTACTGGTTACATACTGTATGTATGCGCACACACGTACGTACACATAGATATACACACACAAACACACATGCTGGATTTAGTTTTCCATAATATCAACATTGATAGAAAAATGTGAAAGTTTATCTCTGTATTCTTGATTCTTACCTGTCTAATCTTCTTTTGTGGCAGTGTTGTACTATCATTTTTAATTTGTGGTACATAAAATATACTTAGTTTAAGGTCCGTCAACCATGATGATAGACAAGAATCCATATTTCAAACTGTCATCAAAATTCAATTTAGGGGGCCAAATTCTTGTGAGATCAGTTAGTTTGTCAGAAGTGGATTGATAAAGAGCCCTTTTTCGGGAAAGGGGAAAGTCAGCTTTGCTGCTTCCTCAATGCTCCCGTGGCCGTCAGCTGTGGTTTCTTTCTGGAACTGCTCTCAGGCGACTGTGTATTTCATGAGGATTCATTTAGTTAATAGAGCATGAAAATCAGGAACATATACACTAAGACATAAATAGTAAGTTGGAAGCCACTGAAACCAATGGGGACACAGTTGTCAACTATTCCTTGACCACTTATGGACCAATACTAAATCCATAGATTAAGTATTAATAAAGCTTGAGCACTTGTATTTCTCAGATAAAAATCAACAGAAATAGAAGCAGTAGTATTTTTCTTTTCTTTGTGTGGCCCATCTCAGGATACCCTTTGGTGTCTGTGCACCCCACCTAAGAGATATGGGACCTGGAGGATGGAGTCTCTGCTCCTTGCAGGTTGCTCATGGCCTGGCCCCAGCCCCTCCCTGCTCCTCCACAGTCACCTCTTACTACACTGTAAATAAAAGAAATAGTTGGTCCTCCTGTGGTCACACGCATTCCTGGCTCATTTGCAGTGGTTCCTCGTATAGCCCCATGTTGGTCAACAGATCATGTCTTAGCTCTTGTGTTCCCTCTTACTGGAATTTACTCCCAAGACCTACTCTCTTGTAAGACTCTGCTCAGTGCAACAAGCCTTTCCCATCCAAGATAGGAAGAAGCGCCCTTTGTGCTGTGCTGTTCTCTGATGATCCCAGCCTCCAACCACTTGCCTGAGCTAATAACCTGACATCCTTATTTGATTGACTCCTCCCAGGAGACTGCAAACCTTTTGAAGACCAGAATTCTAGTTTATTCCTTTTTCAATCTTGTGCCTGCCACAGCACCTGGCACACAGAGTATTTGCTCTGTCGCATTTGAGCTTAGCTGCACTGACTGTCCCTGTCAGAGCATCCAGCAGTGGGGAGAGGCAGCACCTGCAACTCCTCTGCCATCCCCCAGCAGGACTTCCGTGGTTTATTAGAGTACACAGTGTGCCACCTGCTGACCCTGGGGAAGTAGGGCACTCACGGCCAAACCTCAGAGTGAGCAGCAAGGGGAAAAAGAAATTCCAGTAAAGCCCTTTGCCTTCTGTCTGAGGGCTGACCCATGCCTGTCTACCATTCATGACAAGTTTTCACTGGCCTGGGATAAGGACAAGGAAGACATTTTTCCTAAAGCTAAATTGATTTAATTTGAAGAGCTGTCTTATTAAATCCAAATGGTAGGAACCACTGGCCTAGCACTAAAACCACAACCTGGGAAAGAAGTGTGTGTGTATGGGGCGGGCCAAGTCTGTGGGTCCCTTGGGGGGATGGCTGCAAGGGTAACAGACAGAAGGCGCAGCCTCCAGCCACAGCGCTGCCCCGAGAGCGCTGAACTCCAGGGTGCCGCCTGCTCCAGCAGTCTTAGCTTGCGGATGTTTCCACAGCTGGGGAAGCCCTTCTGTATGTGACATTCCGTTCTCTCCGCAGACCCTGTCCTACAACAAATACAACCTCAAACCCCAAACAAGTGAGAAGCAGGCTAAAGAGATCCTGATCCGCCGCCAGAACACGTTCCGGGAAAGCAGGAAAGGCCACAGCCTGCCCTGGGGAAAACCGGTATGCTGGGGACCTTACTTCAGTATGTCACCTGGGATTTGATATTTAGACAAATAAAACGTTCCCTTGTTGCCAGAGAGGTTATAAAAGCATGAGAGTGTGGGATGCCAAGACTACCTCCCTCCATGGGCCCAGGGCAGTAGTAGGTCCTCCCAGGCACTGGCTCCTGGGGCACTGTCCTTAGGGTGAGTCAGAGATGGCTGGCCACTGGCATGTTAGCCTCACCCTAGCCTCAGGAGGACTACAGGTTGACAATGGTGCATTTTTTGGCCGGCCGATAGCTCACGCCTGCAATCCTAGCACTCTGGGAGGCTGAAACAGATGGATCACTTGAGCTCACGAGGTCGAGACCAGTCTGAACAAGAGCCTGTCTCTAAAGATAGAGGATCATTTGAGCCCAGGAGTTTGAGGTTGCTGTGAGCTATGACGCCACATGAGCTCACAAGGTCGAGACCAGTCTGAACAAGAGCCTGTCTCTAAAGATAGAGGATCATTTGAGCCCAGGAGTTTGAGGTTGCTGTGAGCTATGACGCCACTGCACTCTACTGAGGCAACAACGTGAGACTCTGTCTCAACAACAACAACAACAACAAAAGTAACAGTTCATCTTCTGATGAGAGGAAAAAGAAATACATGTTGAAGACAGACGTGTTCTGCTTTCCTGAAACAAAAGTACCTGAAAGCCAGCAACCCAGACAAGATGCTGCTGTGTAGATCTGCGCACTTACTTTATTTGCCATATGAAGCTTTTAATTGCAGTAGCTCATTCTGCTTTTTATTTCTGCTTGCTACTTACAGGCTGGCACCAAAAATACCCGTTACCTCTCCTTTCCCTACGGCCATCCTCAGTCTGCCGGAGGAGACTCTGGGGCTGCTGAATTCACAGGTACAGCATTCTCTTCCTGCAAAGAGGCAGATTACCATCTACCAATGCTTGGGGGTTTGTGGGCCGAGAGGCAAAATCAGGAACATTATGTAGGTTACTCACGAGAGGAGGAAAAGAAGAAAACAACTTCTTTCATGGGTGAAATTCAGTACTTTATTTGTGGACAGTGAAATTTGAATTTTGTAAATTTTTTGCTTATCATAAAATATTATCTTCCTTTAATTTGTCTCAGCCTGTAATCCTAGCTCTCTGGGAAGCTGAGACAGGTGGATTCATTTAAAAATGTAGGGGATAGGGCGGCGCCTGTGGCTCAAAGGGGTAGGGCGCCGGTCCCATATGCCGGAGGTACTGGGTTCAAACCCAGCCCCTGGCCAAAAACTGCAAAAAAAAAAAAAAAAAAATGTAGGGGACATTTGTAGCTCACAGGCCATATGGAGGCAGCAGGCCAGATAGGGCCCACAGATCATGATTTGCCAACCCCTGTCTGGAAGAAATGTAATAAAAGGGGCACTTCACTGAAGTTGTGGTAATCACCCACAGTTTAAATATGAGCAGAATGCTGTAAAGTTGATTAGATTTTACCAAAGTGATGCCATCAAATTTACTGATTTCTGAGAAGAAAAAGTAATGATGTGGCACTTGTATTTCCACTTACCCTTAAAAAGTTTTAAAGAATTGTAATCATGATCAGAGTGAGGCTGAGATAGTCCTCAGTATGTATCAAGGCACCATTAATTATGGGAATCCATTCTCTCTTCAAACCTGAAGTCTTTCAGTACCAGGAGAAGGTCAGACAATAACCAGAAGGGCTCCATGGGGGTACTAAGGAGGGTCTCGTCCTGCAGGCGGTCCACAGCTGTCCAGCCTGAGACGGGGAGAAAACGTCCCTTCCTTGCTCTCCCCTGGCCCTCCTGGGTCAGGACTTCTCTTGCTCTGAATGTCTGGGGGTTCCACCCTGTTTTGGGGGCATGCACATGCTTTTCTCTGGCTTTGGAGCTCATGTGGTATTATAATTAAGAGATCTTTCTTCAAAACCCGGTCTATGCCCTGAGCTGCTTAAAATCCATGTGGCTTGGGGAAGATGAGGAGGCTCTGGGGTTGAATGGTGGTGAAGACGACGAAGCTATGTGAGTGCACTTCACCACTGAACTGCAGTTTTGTAAACAGAGTTACAAGGGCAAACTTCATGTTGTATATATTTTACTATAATTAAACAAAAATGTGAACGGTTGTGGGGAGAAGAGTTGTATGGGGAGAAGAGTTGTATGCTGGGTCTGGGTCTCTAAGCAGTGTGTCTCAGAGGAAGGGCTTTGCTTCACTCTCAGTTCTTGTCAGCTAGAGATTAAGTGTCAACTCTGATTTTAAGTCTTGTTTTTTGCCCTTCTTACCATGATGTTTTCCTAGATGATGACAGCAGTGATCCAGGACTCCCGTTCATCAAGTTTAGCACAGGATCTCAGACAGGATCACTTCAGAAAAGACGGCAGATGCAAGAGGCTATCCCCATGAAGAGTCTACACGGAGGAGGGAAGGCGTTCAACTCCCGTTATCAAAGAGATGCGAACCAAGAAGGGGCTGTGGGAGGAGGCAGGAGGGCCGCTTCAAGTCCCAAACCACTGTTTCACGTGGTGGATGAGGAGTATGAATCTGAAGTGGAGAGTGAGCAGGAGTCCCCAGCAGCTGTGTCCAGATGGACAACGGACCACAGAGACAGCAGGGAACACCACAAGTCCCACAGTCCTTTGCTCCAAAGGAAATAGTGTTATAGTTTCTGTGTGTTTTCAAGAGTCTATCTCCCTGTGGCAGTGAAAGGAGGGTTTTTGAAGTTCAGAAGAGAGCTGCTGAGTTTGCTTTTCTGGATCTATTAGCTATGTATCTACAGAGGCAGGACATTTTTTCAGAAGACTGGGAGCAGACTCCCAGGCGGTGCCGTATTCTTAGCGGATGTAACTTAGCAGATGAATAATTCTCTGTGAGTGAGAGAAGCCATTCACCCCAGGAATTAGTCACTAAGAATTCCTAAGAACTTTTTATCTAGAATGATCCATGTCATATATTTTAACACAAGTGTGGTTGGTCAGTAATTTACATGGATTATGTGCATTTGCAACTTACAATCCAAGTAGAACCAGAAGGGACCTTTGAAACCCCCTGGCTCAGCCTCTTGAGTTTACTGACAAGGACACCTCGTCAGAGGCCATGTGGTGAAATCACCTTCTGCCCTCCCTCCCATGTCAATGCATTCAATTTTGATTTTGATATTTGATATGCAATAACTGTATTTCAACAGAAGTATACAATTTATTATAGCATTGATATATTTAATCAGTAGCAAGGATGGATGTGATGTGCATTGTAGGATTAATGTGAACAATGGGCTTACAATCTATTTTATAATTAGAATATTTATTTTAAGAATATTATAAACAAAACAGCCACAAACAGTTTAATAGCAGTGACATGAACAGCAGGCATTTATTAGGGGTGTGTGTGTGCTCTAGGGTTTGAAACTATTTCCCAATTTAGTTTTCCATCCTAATTATCCCCCATATTTGACCTTGAATCTTATACTCCAGTTTTCCAGTTATATTTATCTTTCCTCCCTCCTTTTCTTCTCTTTTCTCTGGCCTCCTGTGAGTTAATATACATTCTCAAGTGTTATTTTATTGTGCCAAATAACTAACCTGTAATACTCAATTAGCCAAATACCATTTTAATATCAATGTTTTGGGAATCTCTATCATCCCTGACTGATTTAATCTTCTACATCTTTAAAGGCCATAATCGAATGCGACCTGTCCCCTAGAACAGGGTTCCCTACCTTGAACCCCTGACTTACCCTTCGGTGTCCCCACGGCCCTTTGGATATGCTACGGAATTTACCTGTGAATTATGTTTATACATCTACATGTGGGTCTGTTCAGTTGGTCTATGGCTTGAAGGATAGGGAGAATAGTTTGTTCATTTTACTTTTTGTATTTTTTTTTTTTTTTTTTTGCAGTTTTTGGCTGGGGCTGGGTTTGAACCTGCCACCTCCAGCATATGGGGCTGGCGCCCTACCCCTTTGAGCCACAGGCACCACCCAGTTTGTTCATTTTAAATTTCATCCATTTATCTGTTGTGTATTTTATGTCATTGATTTATCTTTTTGGTATTTTTTAGATTTTATCAATTTTTTCTTTTATTGGTTATTATAGTGCCTTGTACAAGGTCATTTTCTATCAATGGTGAACTGGCAATATGGAAAGGACTTTGGAAAAGGCATCAGCGGACATTCTTATTTTCCAGGTGACAGGTCTTGAGATGCTATTTGATGCCAGCTCAGGGTTTGCTTTTCCTTGAAGGACGTGGGCTTGTCCTCTAGCATAGCCTATGGATACCTAGTTACTGACTAAGGACATGCACTTTCCCTTGGATTTATATTTTGTAAATGAACTTCACTCAGGTTCGTACTGCAATGGTAGACAAGGCCACCAAAGAAGCTCACTTGTCTGTCTTCTGAATCTGAAATATAATGCTGCTTCCGGATTGTCCAAATATCTTGATTTTAATGAAAATTAAACAAAACCAAACAATAGCATATAAAACTCAGGGATAGCTGTTTTTTTTGTTGTTGTTGTTTTTGTTTTTTTTCTTTTTGTTTAAACAATCAAGCAATCCAAAGTAATAGAAAAATCTTAAACCACAGATGGAGATACAGACACAGAAGAGTCATCAGAATTCACCTTTCCTTCTCGTGTCAGAAGTAAGAGTGATTCTTGAGAGCCAAAGAGTGTCTATGTCTCTTAGGGGGACTCTTACCACATAACAGAAATCCAAATTGTGAAGGCCCATTCCCAGAGCAGCCAGCAAGGTGTAGGGCTTAGTGAAATCCATCTAAGTCTCCTGTTTTCTCTGAGATGCTGGTGCCATTAAGATGAGGGGTGGTAGGATTTAGAACAACTGGAAGAAGTCACAATGGAGTTGTTTGCTCTAACAACACTGGCTGGCAATGGCTGCCCAAGCCTGGAAAGTGGCCCAGAGCTTCTGCCTGAAATGTGTAGCAGGTGGAAGGTCCCTGTGATCCTGGTGGCTCTGTCAGACTCAGAGAGCTCACAGCCAAAATGGTGCCTTTATTTGATCATCCAGTGTAATTTCAGAATGCAGTGTGATCTGGTCTCTCCTCCACACTCTCCTGAGTGACAGCCTCTTTGAAGATTGGTTCAATGTATAATAGGTACAATGTACTATAGGTACAAAAACACAATGAGTTTTTCCAACAGGCACCCAACAGTGCAGCTAACGGAGTTTCTTCTGAAGTGCTGAAGAAGGTCTGGCTCTTGTTCCCTACTCATCTCTGGAAGGAAATAAAATTGCATAAAGATTCCTATCCTGGGCCTGTCTGCTGGTGCACTAAGTAGTCACCATCTCTGCTAATGGTGCCCAAGAATTTGTCCTTTCATCTTATGCCTCAAAAAATCAGATGCACAGCACAAAAAATCCTCATTTCCTTCTCTGAGTTTTTGTATTGTTTTGTGTTTAACTTTTTTTTTTTTTTTTTTTTGAGACAGAGTCTCCTTTTGTCACCCTTAGTAGAGGGTAGAGAGCCATGGCATTATAGGTCATATCAACCTGTAACTCTTGGGCTCATCCTCCTGCCTCAGCCTCCAGGGTAGCTGGGACTACAGGCTCTGCTACAATGCTGGGCTAGTTTTTCTATTTTTAGTAGAGACAGGGTCTCCCTATTGCTCAAGCTGGTCTTGGACGCCTGAGCTCGGGCAGTCCACCAGCTTTGGCTTTCCAGAGTGCTGGGATTCCACGCATGAGCCACCTCACCAGCCTGTTTGTGTTTAACTTTCTGAAACCTGTTTACATTGTTAGCCTAAAGCGTCTTGAGTCTTGATGAATCCTGAAGTTGAATAAAGGAACATTTTATTTTTCCCATACAGCAGTCTTCCACCTGAAAGGTTTTCCCCATGTTTTCTGGTGTTGAGACAGGGGGACATTCTTCTTCATCCTCCTCAAGTCTGACAAGATGCTGTGGGTATCTCCCCTGTGTTTAGTCCACCTGATGTTATTGGCCCTAAGAGGGAATCTGCAATGACAAATGGAGAATGAAATTCTGCTCACTGTTAGGCTGCCTTCATTCTTTTCTTTCTCTCATGCAGGCTGTATACTTCTGTGCTTCTTTGTCAGAAAAAGTTAAGAGGGTCATCAGTGGTGGACCTGGAATACCACCTGAATTCCATGATAGAATTACCCTTCTATAGAAGATGCGACTATCGCGGCTGGTGTGTAGGCAGAATTCAAGTCTTTTGTCTGAAATATTGATTTCCTCTTGCAGAGAAACACTCTGAACGCTTCCTCACTTGACAGGATGCCTGCCCCTCTGATCATTTAGATATTATTATGATTATGATTATGATTATTATTTGGAGACAGAGTCTCACTTTGTCACCCTTGGTAGAGTGGGTAGAGTGCCCTTGCATCATAGCTCACCATAACCTCAAATTCTTGAGCTCAAGCAATTCTCTTGCCTCAGTCTCCCAAGTAGCTGGGACTACAGGTGCCTGCTACAACATCTGACTATTTTTTTAGAGACGGGGTCTCACTCCATCTCAGGCTGGTCTCAAACCTGTTAGCTCAGACAATCCATCTGCTTCAGCCTCCCAGAGTGCTAGGATTACAGGTGTGAGCCACTGCTTTAGGCCTTGATCATTTAGATTTTTAATTATTATAGCCAATTCAGAGCTCAGGCTCTGAAATCCGACCACTTTTAGCTGTGAGACAAGTTAATTATGACTGTAAGAATGACTGTAAGAATTAAAGGAGATAATACAGCAGAACCTCTATAGTTGACCACCTCCCTACATTGACCATCTCCTTGAGTTGACCTAATTTTCATAGACCAGACATGCACTACATGTATGTATCAGTATAGTAGGCCTAGCTCCATGACCATGTCTGCATGTTGACCTGTTTGTTACAGTCCCTTGGGTGGTTGGTCAACGTACAGAGGTTCTACCATCTATGTAAAATTCTTAGCTTAGTGTCTGTTTTAGAGTAAGATCTTGATCGCTATTAGCTATCTGTTTTGTGTCCTTACCTTATGTGGAAAGAATATTGCTTCATTTTTCTTTTCCCCTCTCTCCCTTTTTGGAATTGTTACCATGGTGTGCAATTCTAATCTTCTAATCTTGATTTGTGCTCGAAGAGATCATGAATGTATAGGCACAGCCAGATAGTGGGGAAAGGAGAAACTTATCTTTATTGAGAAAAAAATCTAATGGTGTTTAATTTCTCAGCTTAGAATTTTCTCTACGAGATTTTTCTCTCCAAAAGAGTGACTCTCTTAACTTCTGAATATTAACTAAAGAGATAAGTGTTTAAGCATTTTCAGTCTGAAAGAAAATAGTTTCTAATATGTTTTATAATGCACCAAAATTAGGCAAAGTAAATTTTTTGTATAAATAAAGTCAGCGAGTAGGTTGGTGTTTGACATTTTTGCAAGTATATTTTATCCACAAACAAAATGGTTTTTTGTAGTTTTTAATTTTTTTTCCCTGACTAGATTCTGTCAAGTATCTTCTTTCTAACTCTTCCTGAGAAAACCCAGCAGTGCAGACAGAAGGCTTCCTTTCAGGACATCAGTCACTGTTAATTGTTAATGGGGCCATAAGCCAAGGAGAATAAAAGCGGTGCCCACACCACAGCTAGCCACTCCTATAATCAGAAAGTGATGTGCCCTTTCATCTGTGCACACTAATTGATTTAATAGATTTTTTTTTTTTCCTGAGACTCTAATGAGCCTCCAAACCAGAAATATTCAAGTAAGTGTGGTAAGTTAGAAATCGAAATTTCCATTGCCTCGCCTTCTTCAAGTTAGGGTTTAGTTAACAAAGTAACTCAAAACATGCTGCGAACCAAACCAAGGTGGCTACTATGGCCAGTTTTCAGCCATCGTAATACAGATCTCAAATCAAAATACGTGGTCCTAAAATCGAAATATCTACTCTGGTTCTGAGAAGTCAATCTTGAATAAAATTGAGAAGGTAAAGCATGCTCACTATGTGTCAGGCGCTATTTAAAAAATACTATACTTAGGTAAATGTTAGTTTCAGTCCATCTTAAATGAAGGGAAGCAAGTTAAGAAAGGTTAAATAACAGGTCCAAGTTCTCTCTACTTTCAGGGAAGCCCTTGGCCACTCGGTCTGTGTTGGTTCATAATCACCAACCTAAATCTCCTTTTTGAGTAAAACTGGAAATTTAATGAGTGACTCAGATCTACACAAAGTTCTTTCTCTCTTGAGAAAGATTCAAAAGGGAGAAGCAGAGAAGCTCCACCTGGCTAAAAAAAAAAAAAAAAAAAAAATGCTTGCTTTTAAATGAACAAATAAATACAGCTGCAGCTGTTCTTTTGCAAATCTGTTTTTACAAACTTCATGGATGATTTAGGGGTCCTCAAACTTTTTAAACAGGGGGCCAGTTCACTGTCCCCATTGTTGGAGGGCCAGACTATAGTTTTAAAAAAAACCCTATGAACAAATTCCTGTGCACACTGCACATACCTTATTTTGAAGTTTAAAAAAAAAAAAAAAATGGGAACAAATACAATCACACCACCTCATGTGGCCCGCAGGTCATAGTTTGAGGACCCCTAAGTGAGAAACAAGACTGATAATTTGAGTGATTATGGTTTTTTTCTTTTAAGGATCCATAGACTGTTTTGTGTCTGATTTCAGATGGAGTTTCTTTCTAATTCAATTATACATTGTTTCCAAAGAACTTCTTTCTTGGTTCCCAAATGAGTCCTTGTCTAGACAATCTGCATAGTCCTCAACAGCATTGAAACACTGATCTGTGTTACTTACTTATGATGGAATTGTAAATCAACAGTTCCACAGGGGAGAAATGAAAGAGGATAGGGAGAATGATTTTGAAGCATTCATATATTTTAATATTCTTATATTCTTGGAAAGCACTATTGAAATACACTGTGTGCTCAGCATTTTACTAAGAACTCTATATAAACATTTAAAAATTTTAATTCCCATAGCAATCTTATGAAGTCGTTATTATGA
The DNA here is from genome assembly GCA_963574355.1 of Loris lydekkerianus. Classification (NCBI taxonomy): domain Eukaryota; kingdom Metazoa; phylum Chordata; class Mammalia; order Primates; family Lorisidae; genus Loris; species Loris lydekkerianus. The sequence continues at coordinate 18,623 of CAUYPK010058806.1, read as the reverse complement.
TTATTGTCCCCATTTTTGAGATAAAGAAGCTGAGTCTTTTTTTTTTTTTTGAAGACAGTCTTACTCTGTCACCCTGGCTAGAGTGCCTTAGCGTCATAGCTCACAGCAACCTCAAACTCTTGGGCTGATTTGAACCTCTTGCCTCAGTTTCCTGGGGTGCTGGGACTGCAGATGCCTGCCACAACACTTGGCTATTTTTTTATTTTTACAGCAGAGAAAGGCTGTCACTCTTGCTCAGGTTGGTCTTGAACTCCTGAGCTCAAGCAATCTACCTGCCTCAGCCTCCCTGAGACCTAGGATTATATGTGTGAGCCACTGCTCCCCACCAGAAACTGAGTCTTACGGAAGTTTTCACCAAGGACACACAGCTACTAAGTGGGGATATAATTTCAAGCTGTCAAACTACAAAACCACTATCTCTATTCACCCACCTGTCGTAATATGCTCATATTGGTTGTAGGGAATGAACAGAATAACCTACAAATATATACACACTCTTTGTCTGGATCCTTTAAATTCTAAAGATTACTTTTACCAAACTGGGTAAAACTTAGGTCTTGTTTATCCAGTCCTACCACTACTCCAAGATTTCCTTTCCATTTTACTTGATTACTAATTCACAGAACAGTGGTTGTAGCTAAAATCATTCAGGAGTTCACATCTGGGGTTAAGCATAATGAATTGAGTTTATAAGGTATGCTTCAATTAAATGTTTATTTCAATATTTTATTTCTGTTGGATTTTATTTTTCACCTAGTAAAAATACTAGAAATAGAGCCGGTTAGAAAAATAAGGAGTCTTTCACATGAAGGCTATAACCCAACTATAGCACAAGACTATGGGGAAAGGGCCAAGGAAGGGGAAGGGAGGGGGGAAGTTTTGGTAGAGGGAGAGTAAAGCATGGGGCCACATCTATGGTGCATCTTAGAATGGGTACAGGCGATTGCACTAATGTACACAGCTATGGTTTAACAATAAAAAATAAATTTATTAATTAAAAAAAAAAAAGAAAAAGAAAAATAAGGAGTCACCTAGCACCCTTGGCCTCAGACCAGTTGAAAAGGAAGGAAGGCCCTGTAGTGTTTCATTTATTTTATTTCCTTGCAGGAATTTTTCTAGGTAACTAGGAGCAAGTGAAACTCTGACTCTGGGTTTCACTGGTGTATGATTTCATCTGTGAAGGCCCTTGTTGTGAGTTTGTGCTCATCCTGGACCTGGCTCAGAAGCAGCTCTGTTATCTAACTGTGCCATCTTTAAAAGGGGCTGTGTGTGTGGGAGGAGGAGCAGATGTCACTAAAGTTCTAAATGGATAAGTTAAAAAAAAAAAAAAAAGTCAGAAAGAGGAAAGGAGGATAAATATTGTGCCCTCCGAAGGGGACTATTCTTAAAAAGAGAGGACAAAAGGACAGGTCCTCGCCCAAGGACACACCCACGGAAAGTCACACAGAGCAGAGCAGTATAAACCAGCAGTCTTCGGGAAAACAATGCTTGCCCTACCCCACCCACACTCCTGGAGCTGAATTTCAAGTTTTGAATTTAGACAATACAGCTGGAATTTCTGCAGTTTCACTCCCCAACCAGCGGAGTTTCAGGCAGCTCTCTGGTTTAAAAAAATAAATAAATAAATGTTTGGACAAATATCACAAGAGGGAAAGTAAGAATTGAAAGGTAAACTACATTGATGGTGCATCTTAGTAATTACATTTTCCCAGACAGAAGGAGCAAAAATAAGGTATTACTTTCTCACAAGTGGGTTAGTTTCATAATGACTTGAGGAGGTAGAATTAATTTGTTGGAAGAGAAAGGTACTATTGTGAAGAAATCACAGAACTAAACCCTTCCTAGTATTTTGGGTGAGCTCAGGAAATGTTCACATATAAGAGATAATTTTACATTTGAGAAATTATTTGCAAGGCTTAGCATACTGCCCAGTGTTCTCCATAAGACCATAAATGCTTTGAATTCCAGACATGACATAAAGAACATCCTGGAAAAATGTTGTTGCATTGATTTGTCCTTAGAGCAGTGGTTAAATCTTGGTTTAGCTCTGCAAGCTCAGTTCTTGCAGATTCCTGAACTGTCTCCAGCATTACAGGGAGTGTCCTTTGCCTGGCAGTAGACACCTTTTCAATGGGCAATAGCCACCAGGGTGGGGATGACCCCACGCCCCCCTCCTCTGACAGAGCAGCATGGGCAGCAGAATCAGCAAGGAGTACTAACTCCATCACCTAGTAGGTGTGTGATATTGTCCAGGCTCTGTAACCTCTAAAGTCCCTTCCATTTCACTAAGCTGGGAATAAGGACATCTACTCCACCCGCCTCATGAAGTGGTTATGAGACTTGAATGAGGTCAAGAGCTTAGTAAACTCTTGAGTATAGAGCCCTGTACCTATTTTGAATAAGAAGGTCATATGAAAGAACTTAAGGAAGACGTACAAGTGGTTGAAAGCTGGTGTACAAGAGTGAGACAGGCCTGAATTTGAATCCTGTTTTGTGGTTTTGTAGAACTTTGGCTAATTTGCTTAACCCTTTGAGCGTTAGTGGGGTGTTTGGCATATACTTAATGCACAATACACTTTAACAATCACCCTGGCGACAGTTTTAGATAGTTTTGTAGTTAAAGAAAAAATTATACAGTGACATCTATTGAAGCACAGTAAGGAAGAATTTATTCAGGACTGTCGTGATAGATACGGAGGCCACTGCAGTGGGATGTGGCAGTGGGGAACAAAGATTAGGCTCGACTCTGAATGCAGTACAGGAAAGTGGGGGTTAACAAGGAGGCAGATGGAAGTAAATAGATAGAAAACTACTAAGAGCAAACATTAGGGGTAAGAAAGGAAACTCCTACGATTGATCGAATAGGATTCTTGCTGAAGGCAGGCCAGCGTGACTAGACATCACCTCAGGGATGGTGGAGGAAGAGAAACCTAATAAGATATCTTGATCAGATATCAAGAGGGAGATAGTTCTCTGCCACACTGACCCAGCAGGAGTCTTTGCTAAAACATATTTTACAAGGAAGTGCAATATGTGCCTATGAGAAAGTTCAGTCAGACTAACATCTGCTCAAGAATCTTGTCAGGTGTAGGCTATGGAATCAGACTGCCCATCCTGTGAAAAGAATTTTTTAACAAGATAGAATCTTGCCTCTCAAATAACTATAAAATGAATACTTGTCAAAGATTATAGTAAACTTATTCATTAATAAGGGAACCAATATAACATGTTAACCAGTTTGAAGAACAATTCAAAATATCATGTGTTTATGTCAGAAATGCTACAATGGACTTATAAATAGATGCAAAACAATATTTCTGCATGTTAGGAAGGGAAATCAAAGTTGTCTCTTCACCTAACAGAAGCCATTTGCATGTCTATGAACAAAAATTATTTGCAATGCTAATAGTTGTCTATAATTTTTAGAGTTGTAATTAGCTGAAAGACAACAAAATAATTCAAAGGCAATGAAAGCCTGAAAGAACAGTTGATGCAGCAGATTAAAGTTAATCCAGAAATTAGAGAAAGCGAGATTATTTTGCACCCTAATGTTGTGAATTTAAATTTTACTTTTTGTTAAAACTGATAGGAGGCCGGGCACAGTGGCTCATGCCTGTAATCCTAGCACTTTGGGAGGCAGAGGCAGGTGAATTGCCTGATCTCAGGAATTCAAGACCAGCCTGAGCAAGAGTGAGACTCTGACTCTACTAAAAATAAATAAATAAATAAAACTAATGGGAATTATTACCACCCTGGAAAATTCCATGTCCTCTGGCAAACGGAATAAACTTCATCCAGATTGTTGCCTTGTGCTCAATTTTGCATCTCATTCAAATTTGACTTTTTTGTCTAGTGCTTTCAATAGATTTGGCATTAAAGAATCCACACAGTATCCTGATCCATTCTTATGAATTTACGATCAGCAGTAATCTTCATTTAATTGTTACAAAGACCTCTGGATACAGTTCCTTTTAGTTGTCTGTTTAAATACCCTTCTAACCCCAAGAATTGTTTTTATGTTTATTTTTAAGCTACTCCCAATTTTTCCAAAGCTGTCTTAAAACCAACAAAAAGTTTTTCTTTCCATTATTCAGGCTGTTCATTTTGATGTATTGGCAATAGGTTTAATTTGGGTGTGTAACTCACGTCATATCAAATTACAACTCTGTAGCATACAAACTAGGGGACCTTAGGCAAGATATCATAACTCTCTAAATTTTATTGAACTTTATTTGTTTTATTGATCTATAAAATGGAGATAATAATATTATCTGTAATGTTAAAAATAAAATAGCTCCCGTCAAACCCAGGCATGGCATCTATTGAACACTAATGAAAAAATATGGCTACCCTACCCTCTATTTCTCTAAAATGTCTGTGCGTGTATATGTGAGAGAGAGAGAGAGAGGGAAAGAGAGAGCTGGAAACACAGGCATTAACAATATTTTCTTTCTGTAACTGGTTCACAGAATTCTGTGCTGTTCCATGAATGAGAGTTCTGTGTGCCTCTTTGCTGTGTTGGGGTTGGATGTGGAATAGGAAAGGAAGGCAGACATTTACACTTTTCCCCACATTGCCTAATAAGCAAGTGCTATTTAATTGTCAACAGTACTGAAAAACTGAATCAGTACTGCTGTCATTAGCTTTAATATCTTTCAAGACAAAACTCAAATAACATAAGTTCTTTACTATGTGGCAACATGTGATGAATCTTAAGAGCAGTCATCACCACTGGCCTGGTGTTCTACCTGAGTACACATGGATGGGTGTTCTGCCTGACTGCACAAGGATCTAGTGGTCTTCTTGAGTACACATGAAGCTGGTGGTCTACCTGAGTGCACATGGATCTGTGATCCACCTGAGTAGACATGGATCTGGTGATCTGCCTGAATGCACATGGATCTAGTGGTCTGCTTGAGTACACATGGAGCTGGTGGTCTATCTGAGTGCACATGGATCTTGTGATCTGCTTGAGTACACATGAAGCTGGTGGTCTACCTGAGTGCACATGGATCTTGGGATCCGCCTGAGTGCACATGGATCTGCTGATATGCCTGAGTGCACATGGATCTGGTGATCCACCTGAGTGCACATGGATCTGCTGATCTACCTGAGTGCACATGGATCTGGCGGTCTACCTGAGTGCACACGGATCTTGTGATCCACCTGAATGCACATGGATCTGCTGATATGCCTGAGTGCACATGGATCTGGTGATCCACCTGAGCACACATGGATCTGGTGGTCTGCCTGAGTGCACATGGATCTGGTGGTCTGCTTAACCACACATGGATCTGGTGATCTGCCTGAGTATACACATGGATCTGGTGATCCACCTGAGTGCACATGGATCTGCTGATCTGCCTGAGTGCACATGGATCTGATGGTCTGCCTGAGTATGCATGATCTAGTGGTATGTCTGAGTGCACATGGATCTAGTGGTCCACCTGAATGCACATGGATTTGCTGATCTGCCTGAGTGCACATGGATCTGGTGGTCTGCCTGAGTGCACATGGATCTGCTGATCTGCCTGAGTGCACATGGATCTGCTGATCTGCCTGAGTGCACGTGGATCTGCTGATCTGCCTGAGTGTGTGTGAATCTAGCAATCTGCTCGCCTGTGTTTGTCCTTCCAGGGTCACACAGATCTCAACTCTGAATTACTTAGCTTCATCTGATTTATATGTTTTTTATGGTTGGTTATAATCACTTTGTATGGTTGCTACGATTAAAAGAAAAACTTTCTAATATGGAAACTTATTACATGTACACAAATAACAAGAAGATTATAATTAACACTCATATACCCATCCCTAGTTTCAAGAAATACTGATGGCCAATCTTAAATCAGCTTTACTCACACTTGCCACTACAGCCACTAGACTATTTTGATATAAATTATCACACAGCACATCAATTTGCCTGTAAATATTTTGATATTTGTCATTAAATATAGTAATAATGATATATATTTTGAAGATTAAGTTAAAGAAAAAAATCTGTTAGCACTTTACAAGAAGATTGACACACATTTGACCAGAGAATTAACAAAAGTTTGAGGTTTGAAATTACAGATAATTAAATGTTTATTCTTTTTTAGTACATATTATTTGATACATAAAATGATATAGGTAACCATGTGTAAATTAAGTAAGAAAGTAAAATAAACATACATGGACCTACAATCTATTTGTTTTATTTTATTTATTTATTTATTTTGAGACTGAGTCTCACTTTGTTTTCCTCAGTAGAGTGCCATGGCATCACAACTCACAGCCACCTCAAACTCTTGGGCTTAAGCGATTCTCTTGCCTCAGGTCCTCCCAAATATCTGGGACTATAGGCACCCACCACAATGCTTGGCTATTTTTAGAGAGATGTGGTCTCGCTCTGGCTCAGGTTGGTTGGGAACTCATGAACTCATGGGCAAGTCACCTGCCTCAGCCTCCCAGAGTGCTAGGGTTACAGACTTGAGCCACTGCACTCAGGCCCCTATAATCTATTTGAAGAACTAGAGCAATCATTTTATCAATGAATCCTTCCTTGTGCCAACTTTCTGCTTTTCCTCTCTTCTCTGTATTGACCAATACCTTAAATTTTACATTTATTATTCTATGTTTATGGTTTTATCCTGCATATGTTTATTTCCATATTACCTATTATTTCATTTTGTTTATTTTCAGACTTTTAAAACATGGTATTATGTCATACATATTCTTTTGAAACTGACATTTTTTTCAGTACATATTACATTTCCAAGGTTCATCTATATTATTCCATTCGTCTATAGTTCCTTCCTTTTTTACTGCTGCATAATATTCTTCTGTGAGTATATACTGCAGTTTATTCTGTAAAACTTCTTTACTATCCTCTAAGAAATGTTTCTAAAAACATAATTGCTGAATCACAGACTATGTGAACAGTAATATTTAAGTGAAAATACCAAATAACATACCAGTTTACATTATCACCAGAAGTATGTTTATGTTTTTATTATTTTACATTTATATTATTACTTGATATTAATGGACTTTTTCCTCCTAAGAAATAGTATTAAGCCATTTTGGATATAATGATAACACGTATTTATAGGTAAATTAATGTGATTTTTAGTAAAGATATTAATCCTCCAAATGGATCTATGTAATTAATAAAATTTAAATGGAAATTTTCACAGGTCTAATAACAATTAACACTCATATTATTTGTGATGATCATTTGTGTTGATGATTTTTAAATTTATATTAAAGCATGGAATTTGTGATGATAATTTTTTTTTTTTTTTTTTTTTTTTTTGGCACTTTTTGGCTGGGGCTGGGTTTGAACCTGCCACCTCCAGCATATGGGGCCAGCGCCCTACTCCTTTGAGTCACAGGTGCTGCCACTGTGATGGTAATTTTTAAATGTATATTAAAGCACAAAGGCTCAAAAATAAAGAAGACACTCTTGAAGGAGAAGGGAGAAGGAGGGGAAGGAAAAGAGAGAGAAGAGGGGAAGAGAGGAGGGAGAGGGGAAGAGGGGAGGAAGGGGGAGGAGGACTTTGGGGGAGACTAGTCATTTCATATCTCACGTCTTATTATAAATCTATAGAAATTAAAAGAGTGTAGTGTTGGGAAGCGAGAGATATAGTGACCAGTAGAACAATAACAACAAAGACTCCAGAAATGGACTCAAATGTATACGGAAATGTACTTTTTAGGCTCGGCATGGTGGCTCACTCTAGGACGCTGACACTGGTAGATTGCTTGAGCTCAGGAGTTCCAGACCAGCCTGAGCAAGAGCAAGACCCTGTCTCTAAAAATAGCCAGGCATCCCAACTACTCTGGAGGCTGAGGCAAGAGGATCACTTGAGCCCAAGAGTCTGAGGTTGCTGTTGAGCTATGACACCACGGCACTCTACCGAGGGTGACAAAGTGACACTGTCAAAAAAAAAAAAAAAAAAGGAAATATACTTTTTAAAACTTGAATAGACATTGAACATTTCTGGAAATTAGCCAAGAAATGATGAGACAACTGGCCAACCATTAGGAAAAAGCTGGATTGACCCCTTTTGTCACACATAAAAATCAATTCCTGATGCATTTAATACTTAAATATGATAATATGGCAGACTTCAGGTTATTCTCCCATTGAAAAATACTACTGGATGATATACCTTTTAAGCTTCTAAAAAAAGCATTGTTAAGTAAGAAAATAAAAAACACTTGGACCATGCATTAAACAAAAGTGAGAATTAAGAGAAAAATGAAGACTGCTGTCATCTGAAAGGTATTTGAGAAATCAGGTGAAATTAACTTATTTGTAATGGGCTTACAGGGCTCACTTAAGTATGAGTTAATCGGAGATCTTTAACCCTGTAAAACTGGAGGCCACAGCTCACTGTTAGGATTTCAGATAGATCTGATGTGGCCACAGAAAACTGTCCATGAGGCCAAATCCACAGAATGACAAGAAATGAAATTGTGAGTCACATGCCATACATTTCAGTTTTTAAATAAAGATCTTGTTTAAGCCCAACACTGTATGTGGTAGGGAGAGTTCTAAGGTAGTTCCTGGGGTAAGTAGGCTGAATTATGACCCCTCCCCCCCAAATATGTCCACATGCTAATCCAGGCAGCTGTGAATATGTTTGGCAAAAGGGGCCTTGCAGTTATAATTAGCTTAAAGACTATGGATATGAAGAGCATTTTGAGTTACTCAGGTGGACCCAGTGTAATCATGAGCACTTTTATGAGGGGACATAGCAGTGTCAGAAGGCAGAGAAGGGGGTGAGATGAAGGGAGAGGCTGGAGTGACGTGGCCACAAGCTAAGGAATGCTAAAGACCTCTAGACTCTGCGAAGATAAGGAAGCTCAGAAGGCCTGGGGATTTGCAGAAGGAACCAGCCCTGATGACACCTAGATTTTAGTTTCATAAGATTTATTTCAGACTTCCCATCTCAAGAACTTTAAGAGAATCAATTTGTGTTAGCCACGATTCTGTCATTTGTTATTGCAGCAATAGAAAATTAAAATTTCCTATTGATAGACACGTCTTGCACAACCCCTGAGCATGACAGATTCACTGCACTGTAATTTGTATTATGTTTTAAGGCATAGTTGACTCCAAGAAAGGAAGATTATCTGTCTGGGTTTATGCCATCATATGATCCCTTTTTAAGTAGAGGGCATTTTTTTGTTTTTGTTTTTGTTTTTGAGACAGAGTCTCACTATGTTGCCCTTGGTAGTGTTGTGGCATCACAGCTCACAGCAACCTCAAAGTCTTGGGCTTATGTGACTCTCTTGCTTCAGCCACGCTAGTAGCTGGGACTACAGGCGCCTGCCACAACGTCCAGCTATTTTTTGGTTGCAGTTGTCATTGTTGTTTGGCAGGCCCGGGCTGGGCTCAAACCTGCCAGCTTTGGCGTATGTGGCCAGGGCCCTACTCACCAAGGTATGGGTACCAAAGCAGGCAGAGTTTTCTCAGGCCTGCCTGAGAAAAAGGGAAGCAGGAGATATTCAAAGCATTAGAGGCATTCAACTAGGGAGAAGTTCTCCAGTGCTGCCTTGAAGGAGATGGTCATGTAGCAAGGAAGGTGATGGTGTACAGAGGTTGAAAATGGCCTTTAGCTGACAGCAGACACAGACCTCCACTCTATAGCTGCAAGGAACCCAATTCTGCCAAAATGAATCTGCTTGGAAGCAAATTTTCCCTTAAGGCCTTTAGACAAGAATGCAACCCACCCTGGCTACCACCTTGATATTGGCCTGTGACACTCTGAGCAGAGAACTTGGTCATATCCTGCAGGACTTCTGATATTGGAAACTGTAAGTTAATAGATTTGTGTGGTGTTAAGGTGCAATATTTGTGGTGATTTGTCTGGTAGTAATTGGGAATCTGTACACTACACACACTGCTGCTATTTGACAACTGGATGCTGTTCGGCTTGGTGGTTTAGGAGAGGCAACTCAGATAGCATGGTATCCCATAGTCAGGTACTTCAAACCTAACGCAGTTATATGCCAAAAGAAGACTTAGAAGAAAAAGTCACTTACATAATTGAATTCCCAAACCCTGAGAGATTTCTGCTGTGATTTCTCTACTGTGCCTTACCATAAGCTTTAGGTCTTTCACATTATTTTAAGCTTCATCAAATCTGTGGTATTAAAAGGGCCTAGGAGAAACTTGTCATGTAATGTTAATTATTTGGAGTATTCTATTTCTCTGCATCTCACTCAAATTTATCAGCCTTGTGAAAAATCGGGTAAAAAAAATTTCAGGGAAGCACCTCTGAATTGAGCATATATGGACTCCGACCTTCAGGGCAAATACAATGATCAGGCCTGTGTCCTGACTGTTATGGTAGCAGGGTTGTGTCTCTGATGAAATACTCAACCCTACCAGGTTACTGATGCTCAGAACAGCACAAAACCTGAGACGAAGGATGGTGGTGATACCTGGGTAAACAAAAATGATTCTGAGAATTTTGACACTGCAAAGCCTCCTTTAACTATTTGTTGCCAGCAATAGAAGGAACAAGCTTTGCTTTGAATAAAAATATGTCAACAACTTTTCTGTAATAGCTGCTTCTTAAGAAGGATATACGTCTTTGCCAGACCTACTCCATCTCCCCTCAATGCCTCTAGGACCATCATGAGAATTAGAGGCCGGCATACCCTAGAGTAGGAAGTTTAAGTCTTGCCAGGTGCAGTGGCTCATGCCTGTGATCCTAGCACTCTAGGAGGTTGAGGCAGGTGGGTTTCTTAAGCAAGAACAAGACCCTAGCTCAGGCATCCTCAAACTTTTTAAACAGGGGGCCAATTCACTGTCCCTCAGACTGTTGGAGGGCCGGACTATAGTTCAAAACAAAAAACTGTGAACAAATTCCTATGCACACTGTACATATCTTATTTTGAAGTAAAAAACAAAACAGGAACAAATACAATTCACACCTCTTCAAGTGGCCCGTGGGCTGCAGTTTGAGGACGCCTGCCCTAGCTCTACTGAAAAAATAAAAAACTAGCCAGGCCTAGTGGCGCATGCCTATAGTCCCAGCTACTCAGGAGGTCGAGGCAAGAAGATTGCTCAAGCCCAAGAATTTGAGGTTGCTGTGAGCTATGACACCATAGCACTCTACCCAAGGTAAAAGAGTGAGACTCTGTCTCAAAAAAAAAAAAGAAAGAAAGAAAGAAAGAAATTACCCCAAAATAGCTTCAGAGCTTTGTTAACTGGCATTAAAGGGAGTCTGGAGACTGTATAGGAATGGTTTCCAATAACATTCTCTCCAGGAGGATAAAACATGATTCAATGTGGCCAAATTGCACATATGAACATGTTCGCTTGGGACTCTGGGAGCTGGAGGAGAGCTGTTCCTAGGGAGCTGGGCCTTTTGGGGCTTGTATTTCTCTGCCCAGCCCCGCCCAGCCATCAGGCAGCTGCTCGCCCCCTTGCTCTGTCTACTTCCTGCTGGATGAACACAGTCAGGAGCCAGAGGGCAAGAGGCCCTTCAATACTGTCCATCCTGGTCATTTGTCCAGGCCGTAAGAAAGGTAGAATAGGGTGGGGAGGGTATTGAGAACCTGGTTAGCAGCAGATAAGAAGAGGAACCACAATCCAGGCAGGAGCAACTCATGATTAAGATGGTCTTACACAAGGGAGGGAAGTATGTTGTCCTCCATGTGATTCAGTGGGACTTTTCTTGGTACTTCCCTGACCAATGTTTGTAATAAATGGACACGTGCAGCATCCACAGCCTCAGAAGGGAGGCTGATTCAAAGCCACCAGGGACATAAGTCTGTATCACTCTATCAGAAAAGCCACCTAGGTGACCTGGAGTGATAGATGATGATGATAAAACTCTGAAATGAATAATAGAGAAGGAAGATGAGAAGAGGTTATTCATTTTAGCTTCTAAGACCAGCTACAGAGGTCAGGGCCACAGTTCGTTAATCTTTCTCCTGGATGTTTCCCTCAGAATCCTAGAGGAGCTATTCCCAGATGGGATTAGCTTTAACTCCCACATGGATTCAAGTGGTACACAGAGTGGCTCCTGCAGGGAACCACCTGGATTCTCCTTGAGGGTTCTGATACTCTTTCTCCCAGCGTCCAGAAGTGTTGTCTGTTGACAGCTGAGGCCTCTCCTAGAAATAGCCCTCAGATGAAGAGATCTGCTTTGCCAAACTGTCTTCCCCTTCATGGGGACAAACTGGATTTAGTACCATACATAAGGAGATAGACCAAAACAAACAAACACGCTATCTGCCTCAATTTAGGATATTTTTCTGAATTGTTCTGATTGGGAACATTCCATGAAATGTTCTGAGTATCTGCTGCAATTGTGTTACAGTATAACTTCTCTCTGTGCCCCAAGTCTCTTCCCTTCGAGCCTCACAAGTATTCCTTTTAACATCATTCTCAAACTTTCTGCACACAAATTTCTGTATTGGAGATTGTTTCCTGGAGAACTTGAGCAGATTTTTCCAGGAACAAATCAACATAATCCCTGCTATTTAGTATGCATCTATTGAATGAAAAAGTGCTTGTCCCCACATCACAAAAAGCAAGGAACATGAACAGTAGCTTTCTTTTACCTGGAAGGGATAACACTATACAGTTGGTCCTTGAACAACATGGGGGTTGGGGGAAGCAGACTCGTCACACAGTCAAAAATCTGTGTATAACTTTTAACTCCGCCAAAGCTTAACTACTAACAATCTACTGTTACCAGAAACCTTACTTACAACACAGTCAAATACTATATTTTGTATATCTGTATACATATATATATAACACCATATTCCTACAATAGAGTATGCTAAATGTTATTAAAAATCATAAGGAAGAGAAAATACACTTATACTATAGCACTGTAGTATTAACACTACAGGTTTACATCATCTGTGTACAAGATAAATGAACCATCTGTCTGAAATGGCAGCACCTGCAGCTTCAGACCTCAGCCAATGGTGCGTATCAAGCAATTCAACTTTTTATTGTAATGTCATGACTCTTGTCTGCTTGTTGGCAGGACTTCCAGCATCACTAGTGGTACTTTATATGGCTCTTGTGGTGTCATTCAGGATTGACAGTATTGCACTAAACATGATGAAAACTACACGAGAACCACAAAAGATTACTTTTTACTGTGATAGACAATTTACTGAAGAGGCATACTGCTCCCACAGAGATGACAAGTGTCATGTGACATTTTAAGCTGATCTCCCAACACTGATCTCACCACAATAGCAATAGGAAGTAACAATGAAATTATTACAGCAGTGAAGGGTATACTACAGTTAATTTTATGCAGTTATGATTTAATCCTGCTTTGTTATGTGCGTTTACAGTAATTACAATAATCAGTAATTTGATATTACTGATTATTGCTTGGCTCATAAAAACTTATGACACAATATGAAACATTCTTTCCTATGTTTCTCAGAACATAGGAAACAGAACAACACCATGTATAGTCTGTTTGTGTGAAGTTTTGATAAATTTTAACCATTTATAATAGGTTTGTGTTTATTGTAGCAAATGATAAAATAGACTAATACCTACATACATTTTATGCATTCATGACATACTTAATTTTTTCTTTTTTTTTTTGTTGAGACAAAGTCTCACTTTGTCACCCTGGGTACAGTGCTGTGGCATCACAGCTCACAGCAACCTTAAACTCTTGAGCTCAAGTGATTCTCCTGCTTCAGTCTCCTGAGTAGCTTAGAATAGAGGTGCCCACCACACCTCTATTTTAGCAAAGGGTTTTGCTCTTACTCAGGCTGGTCTTAAATTCCCAAGCTCAGGCAATCCACCTATCTCAACCTCTCAGAGTGCTAGGATTACAGGCGTAAGCCACTGTGCCTCGCCTCCTAACTTTTTCTTAATTTTTAAATATTTCTGGACAATTCAGTTGATCCATGAGGCTTTTTTAAAATTGTTTCAAATCTCCAAAAAATATTCCAGTATACTTACTGGAAAATATTCATGTATAAGTAGACCTACATAGTTCAAACCTACACTGTTTAAGGATCAACTGTATTTTTGCCATTTTGTTTTAGGCTATATCAATTTCAATTCTGTTCCATAAATTAGACTACAAGGACTTTCATTACTTTACCATCCCATAGGAAATATGGGTCCATTACATTGGCAACATGTTAATAGTGTAGGTGACAAGGAAACAGCAAGAAACACTTATGCCTTAGTAAGACACACAGGTGTAAGAGATTGGGTGATCCATGCCATGAAAATATAAGGGTTGTCCTTGTCAATGAAGTTTCTGAAGTTCATAGATCTGAAGTGGCTCATTCTTTCCTATGTTTCTCAGGAAACCATTAAGCCCCCAATATTGATAATTAAGGATTATTTAATGAAGGTGAAGACAAAGTCAGGAATATCAACAAAGGATGGTGAAATACCCTTGGCTAGCAAAGGTGGCAAGTCTTTTCCAACTCTAGACTGAGGGAAGCTAGTGGGAGTGGGGTCCAGGCCCCCTCCTTGTACAGTTTGTTTCTGCTTCTTTATGCCAATTTGATATTACTGATTATTGCTTGGCTCATAAAAACTTATGGTACAATGTGAAATCTAACAGGCTCAGCTCATCACAGGCAGTTTGGAAGCATGGTCATATTCTATCCCATGCTTATATGCTATGGAATCCCAGTAGCAAGGCAATAGATGTTTTTAAAACATATAATTTCCTGCTATAGTTAGCAGGGCCTTGCTTCAGAATTCTAGGCATTTATTTTGGGATTCTTCTACACAATCATGCCATAAGTTCCCTATACCATCATTTTTTTTTTTTTTTTTTTTTTTTTTTACCAGTGCCACAGGGTTTGCTGCATCCTATGAGTCAAGTACCAGGTCTACTTGTAACACTGCCTGGGGAAGTTCAGAGCCCTTTTCTTGTGAGTCCCATTCAAAAATGGCAGCTTTCTTTGTTACTTGACAACAGAATCAGAGAAACATTCCCAAGTTGGAATATGCTGCCTCTAGAACCCGAAGAATTCTTCCAGACCTTGTGCTTTCTTCTAAGACAAGTAGTAAAAGGTGTAACATGCAACATTTTGATATTTATTTTGGAAGGGGTAGCTTCAGTATGCCCCAAATCTGTGGGCACAACAACTTCACTAATGTGGCAGGTCCTTGAATCTTCTTAATGTTTACCTTCAAACTTCTTCTGTGCAGGTGTTTTAACATGGCCTCCAAAATACTTGACCTCCTTTCCCATTCAGGCCAGTGAGCACAGTGTCATTATGATCTTATATGTAAGTTCATAAAGAACAAGTATCTTCAGAATATATTAATATTATGACAGAGAGACAGAGAATTAGCATAACCCTGTTATCTCATTCCATGAGAATGTGAACTTTTCTGTTTCTCCTTCTTAGTAGGAATGAAAATAAATACATTCAGTAGATAAATGGCTACATACAATGTACCTGAGTCCATGTTATCATGTCTAGCAAAGATAATACCACATCTATATGGCAGCTGCAATTAGTACAACTTACATGTTTGAATTTGCAATACTCTACTATCAAGCTGCAAAATCCATCTTCTTTATGTAGGGTACATATGGTGAATTAAATGAGAAATTACTGGTAATACTGTCATTAAATTATTTAAATTTTAAGGGTAAAACTATTCTCTGCCACTTAATTTAATATCTTGGCTGGTCACAAAAGATATTTTAGAGGCTTCAACTTGACTTTCCTAACTGTACTATTTCTTACCCCATGGGGCAAGGGAAAAAGGTGAGGCTCTGTCAATCTCCAACCAAGTCCATTTCAAGTATTCACTTAGGGACCATAGAAATGACCACTGGGTGGTCATTGTGGCTGGTGTATCCACAGTCAGCTGGACTTGAACTGGGAATCAATTTATTATCTTATTCTTATATATACCCACTTAAATCTGGTAAGTCATCATGATCCCTCAGATCTGTTACTAGCATCAAATCAGACCCTGTGTCCTTGAAATATCTGGGTACTCCCCTCTTCCTAATAGATGGTTCTCTGAGTGAAATTCTTTCTAGATCATACCATATATACTTGCTTTCCTGTCATAGGATCCTTACTTTAGGGGACCTTGGCCTCTCCTTTAGTCAATGGGTCTTGGTTCTGAAATTCAGCTCAGTTCTGAAAACTGTGCAGGGATTGTGATGTTCATTCTGGTCATGAATTAGAAGAGGGAATGCTTCCCCAGAGGTGTGAATATGTTACCTAATATGGCAAAAAGGACTTTGTATATGTAATCAAGTTAAAGGTCTTGTGTAGATGTAATGAAGTTAAAGGTTTTGATATAGGGAAATGATATTTGTCTTATCCAAGGAAGCTCAAAGCAATCACAAGGGTTCTTATAGAGCAGCAAGAGAGAGAGTCAGAAAGAGATGAGACATGGAAGCAGAGGCCCAGTGAGAGATTTGCAGATGCTGCACAGCTGGCTTAGAATATAGAGGAAGGGGCCATGAGCCCAGGAATGAAAATAGCTTCTAGAAACTAGAAAGGAAATAACTCTTCTTAGAGCCTCCAGATGGAGCACAGCCCTGGCTATACTATATGTTCAAGGGAAAATTTAAAATGTTGAGAGTAACCTTCTCTTTTTTTATACTTCCCAGCACAGTTAGTAACAGTCACCACAATGCTGTGTTCCTCACGCCCTTCAATGTCCTCCGACAGCATCCGAAGCCTTGTCTCTAATGGACACATAATTCAAGGTGAGCACTGGTAATCATTTAAGAAATTATTTCAGAATTACATGAAGTGGGATACCAGAATCTCATCTTCTAATTCTAACTGGAATGCTTTCTTTTCAATCAGGCCAGAAAAGCAATATCAGCTTCTCATTTCAGTGAGGACCTGTTGCTTACACATTCACTCCTGGTAATAGGACTAAGTTAAAGATCTCGGTGGCTTGCAACAGACTCCACTGTCTAGTTCAGGGGTCCTCAAACTACGGCCCGCAGGCCACATGCGGCCCACCGAGGACATTTATCCAGCCTGCCAGGTGTTTTGCCACAGCTGCCTGTCATGCTTAGCAGTCGACTCGCCCCGAGCTGCAGTGTGCATGTGTGGAATGTGCACCAACTCTCCGACTCCACTCCTTCTCTCTGTCTCTCCCTGCCCTTCCTTCTCTCTGTCTCTCCCTGCCCTTCCTTCTCTCTGTCTCTCCCTCCCCCTCTTTATCTCTGTCTCTTGTCTCTTCCTCTTAGTCTCTGGTGTAATCGGAGGAGTCACCAGGTTGCCTGTGCAGGGCCTGCTGCTTCCTAAGGACCGAGGTAAGAACAAGTTAGGATTTTTTTTTTTTTAAGTTAGGAGGTCTATTTTTTTTTTTTTTTTTCAGTTAGTAGGGACTTTTTTTGCAGTTAAGGGGGGCCATTTTTCCCTGAAGTTAGGAAGTCTTTTTTTTTTTTTTCAGATAGGGGGTGCCTTTTTTGAAGTTAGAAGAGCCTTTTTTTTTTAAGTTAGGAGAGCCCTTTCTTTAATGTTGGTTAGTTGGTTGGGGGTGGTTTCTAGGGGGGTTGCATCACAGTGATACTGTAAATAGGCAGCACTCAGTGCTATTGCAAATCGTCAGTGCTCAGAGGTAATGCAAATAGTCAGTGCTCAGTGGTAATGATAATTGTAAGTGCTCAGTGTTAATGCAAATTGTTAGCTCTCAGTATTAATGCAAATTGTCAGCAGTCAGTGTTAATGCAAATTGTCAGTGCTCAGTGTTATCGCATGGGGGCCCCAAACTGGTAATCTGCTTAGGGCCCCATGGGAACTTAATCTGGCTTTGCAGACAGCCGAGGAGTAGGAAACCCAATTTAATTGATAGTAAGTGCATTTATATTCTGACTGCTATTCAGTTGTGTATGATGTTGTATGTTGTGTGCTGTGTAAGCCCCAGTTCACACTGTTGCGATCTCTGAGCAGTGCGAGTTCAGCCATGTGCTTGTATGACTGAACTCACATTAGATTCGAAAGAAAAAAGGCATACGTGCCTTCTTTTCTCCTGCAGTGGAATCTGATCGCATGTGTCTTCTCACCCATGTGATCAGATTCCTGTGCGAGTTCACAGATTGCAGTGTGGTTCGCACAGGGTCATGTGAACTGGAAAGGTGGTGGAGGAACTGGCTCTGTAATCATGCCTGTTTCCACACCGCACCAGTGTGAGCCTGAGGTAAAAGCAGAGTTCCACCATATGGGTACTGGCGAGGCTGAAATGATGTGGACTGGCAAGTCTGCATTGATGGGCACTGATCCGACTGCATTGATGGGCACTGATCAGACTGCATTGATGGACAGTGCAGTCTATATGTCTCTGTGGGGGCAAAGTTATTGCTGGTATATTGTTTTTGGCGTGCTGTATATATATATATTGGTATTTTACTAATAGCAGTTTGGAATCCCTAGGAAACAATGATATCAAGAAAGAGAAAAATTGACTCAGAGTGTAGGATATTCAAAGAACAGTGGACTTATGATTACTTTTTTGTGCAGTACAAGGAAAGAGCTGTGTGCTTGATATGCCAGAATATGGTGTCTGTGTTCAAAGAATACAATTTGAGTTGACACTATCAAACTCAACATAAAGATAAATATGATTGTTTGGTCAGAGAAGTGAGAAAAAATAAAATATTAAAACTGAAATATAC
>CAUYPK010058802.1:0-21452 GCA_963574355.1 Loris lydekkerianus | reverse complement strand
CCAAATAGAACACTTCCCAATCTTTTCACCAAGAACTCTTTAGAAAGAATGCCTTTAACTCAGTTTACTTAGGTTTTAAATTTAAAAATCTAAAGCTGTCAGTCAGAGTTTCTAATCACCACAAGATGACCAAGTTAACAACGCAGAGGTCATATAATGTGAGCTATTTTATTTTATTCTATTCCATTTTTGAGACAAGAGTCTCACTATGTTGACTTCGGTAGAATGCTAGGGCATCACACCTCACAGCAACCTCAAACTCTTGGGCCTAGGCAATTCCCTTGCCTCAGCCTACCAAGCAGCTGGGACCACAGGCGCCCCGCCACAACACCCGGCTATTATTTTTGTTATTGTTATGGTTTAGTAGACCCTGGATGGGTTCAAACCCACCAGCTCTGGTGCATGTGGCCCATGCCCTAACTGCTGAGCCTAATGTGAGCTTTTAAAAGCTTTGGTTGGGTGGGTGTGGTCCCAGCTACTTAGGAGACTGAGGCAGGAGGCTTGAGCCCAGCCTGAGATTGCAGGGAGCTGTGAAGAAGTGATGCCACTGCATTCCAGCCAGGCAACAGAGCGAGACCTCGTCTCAAAATAAGTAAATAAAAAGCTTTGTTTAACCTATATATGCCAATTGAGGAATTCCTTAGTCTCAAGCTGGTAATCCTAGGTCCAGGTGCCAGATACCACAAATACACACAAACAAAAACTAAGTAGCATGTATAGAAGAAATAGCATATGGTCCCTGTATATTGAAGGAAATACTACCTAATTCTCACGGGCATACAGTGCAGTAAGGGGCAGAGACAGATACAAGCCACTAACCCACAAGGGAGAACCAAGTAAGGGCCAGATGGAGAGGTAAGTCCTATGCCCTGGGGACAGCAGGAAGGGCCCTGGGAGGATGCAGGGGGCAGGTGGCATCCAGCCCAAATCAGGAACGTGACTGGATGTTATGTGTGTGAGCAGGACCTTCAAGGCCAGAGAAAATAAAGGGACCCAGGACACCGGGCCACAGACGCTCTGTGCTACCTGTTCAGAAAACAGTGACACCTTTGTTTGGGTAAAGAGATGTAATTTAATAAGAGAATACATAAAATCTAGGAAAACTTCACCCAATAAGAGACAGAACAATGCTAGTCTGTTTTTCTCAAGAGCAATTCAGACAATCTGAGGTGGTCTATGAAACCAGCAAGAGAGTAGAGCATCTTCCCCAATGCAAAGGCACCACAGCTCTTTATGGAAGTTAAGTAGCTGAGGATCACCTTGCAGCCCACCTGGATTCAGAGACCCCAGTCCCCTGGAATCAAATCCATTAGCAATAATCATCCCTAATGGAAAGTATCTCCCTTCCCAAAATGCAAAACAAAATGACACAGCAAAAACTCAAAACAAAGAGACAACTGGAGTTAAGCTTTAATGCTCCGACTGCTACAGCACTGAGATAAGTCTGCCCAGTCACTTACACTGCCTCGCTACCACGGAATGTAACACAACTCAGCACGTCACTGCACCCACTGCATCCCACCCCATCAAGAAGTAAAAAAACACCGCACAAAGTGTAAACTTACAAATAAACGTCACCATCAGCCATCATTTCACTAACCCAGGACGTTTTAATCCTCCTCCTGCTATTTACAATCTCCTTGTTCTGAGAGCTCTGGGCACAAGATGAACATGGTGTAACTACATTCCTCTTCTTGAGGTAGTTCAACATTGACACACAACAAATTTACTTATTTGTCTACCTTACCATTATGGGGTAACTTTCATAAAGGACCCTCAAGCAAAATCCTCATCCTCCATTCTCAGACTACTTAATTGTCTCTTCCCTCAGCTCAAAGTCGAATGACAACTAGAAGCACGTGCAAGGAAATGGAAAGTCACAAAAAAATTAAAAAAGCAAGAAAGTCCCTAAACAAACCCATAAAAAGCAATCTGTACATACCACCATACTAACAGTCTAAACTTCGCAAAAGACACATTCACTTGTTTTACTCAAACCACAAGCATTTCAAAAAAGTATTCCAAATACTAAACAGCTTATAAAATAGTGGTAAAATTTTAGGTGGGAGCATAAAACTAAAATCAACTCATTCCCTGGCAAAGAGTTCTTCCAAAATGCCACCCATGTCCTTGAGAAATGTGTGGCAAGCTGTCCAAGGCCGCCGGCACTCTGGCATACCCTCCCTCAGGTCGGCTTCAGAGGTGCAGGGATAGTGGCCAACACCTGTTCCAGGTAGGCCAGGGAGCCCTGAGGGATGTCAGCTGGCTTTTTGTGCTGCACAATGATGTCCTCCAACACCTGCTGCCAGTGCCTCAGCTATGTCAAGTGCTTCTGGACCAGTGCATCTTTCGGCTGTAATTCATTCCTTAGCTCGGAGACATCCTCTTTGATAACTTGCTCTGGTTTCTGGACAGATAACTGCAATCTTTTTTGTAGAAAAAAACATGCTGTCTGTCTCGCGATGTCCAGAAATTTCTGGATACACTGATCAACACGAGTTCGAATTTCTTCCTGATCAGTGCCATTGACATAGTCCTGACTCACCAGAGAAGTAAAACAAGCCTGGAAAAGATGACTCCAACTCGTCCACCAAAGTACTGTTAGAAGGTCTTGGAGCGCCTGGCACTGCCTGAAGAAGTGAAGCCTGGCCTGGGAGTCCCGGCTGGGGTGGTACAGGACCCGGTGGCTGCCCAGAGAACATGCTGCCTAGCGAAGCTGCCATTGTCCGTTAACAAGGGGGCAGTTATTAGAAATTTAAAATGGTCAGCAATTATGCCTCTAGGAATTTTATACTCAAAGAATTATCAAATTATCTGACATTCTTTAAGAATGGACTGGTTATATAACTCAAGGTACATCTATATGTCATATGATGAAATGCTACGCTACCATTAAAAAGAATGCAACCTATCTACCTATATCGATATGGAGACCTCTCTCAAGTGGAGGTGAAAAAAGCAGACAAATAGTGTGTATGGCCTAGGCATGGTGGCTCATGCCTGTAATCCCAGTACTTTGGTAGGATAAGGAAGGAGGTTAGCTTGAGGCGAGGAGTTTAAGATCAGCCCAAGAAACACAGCGACCCTGTCTCTAAAAATAAAAAAAAATTAGCTAGGCATGGTGCCATTTACCTGTAGTCCCAGCTATTTGGGAGACTGAAGGAGGACTGTTTGAGTCCAGGAGTTCAAAGTTACAATGAGCTACGAATGTGCCACTGTGCTCCAGCCTAAGCAACAGAGAAAGACCCTGTCAAAAAAAAACAAAACCCCACATATACATAGTTATGTTCCTTTTTGATAACATAAAGAGAAGGAGAAGGAAGGAAAGGAGGAAGGAGGCAGAGGGAAGCAGAAAGAGAGAATTAGTTTCACATGCATGTATAGGTAATTCTGTGAAGATACCTAAGAACCTAACAGTTTATGACTGAAGTCAGAGACTAGAGGTTTTGTTTTATTTATTTAATTTATTTATGTTTTGCAGTTTTTGGCTGGGGCTGGGTTTGAACCTGCCATATCCGGCATATGGGGCCAGCACCCTACTCCGCTGAGCCACAGGCACTGCCTGAGAGTATAGAGGTTTTAGGAAGCTCCAAAGAAGAGAAATTTGCCTTTTGGGGCTGACAAAATTGTCACGTGTGTGTATTATTTTTTCATATATGAGTCAATTACTTTATCTATCTATCGATTTATTTATTTATTTATCAGGATGTCCGTGTATCTCCAAGGCTGTTCTCTAACTCCTAGCCTCAAGCAATCCTCCCACCTCAGCCTTCAGAATAGCTAGGAATACAGGTAGTAGGGGTGACTGCGCTTGGCTTGAACTAGTTTAAAACAAAGACAAAAACAAAAACCATAAATGACCCTCTTATATAATTTCTTAACTACTTTGTGCAACTAGCCTGGGCTAGGTTTCATTAAAAAACCAATCTGAAAGAGCTTAATTTACCTTGAGGTATAACTTGCTACAGCTCTTAGTTCTCCTCTAAGTTAATGGACTTTAAATCCAGTATTTAATCCATGTGTTCTGTATATGTGAACAGATATTAAGTAGAAAAGAAATTCCTGCTCATATTAATTTGGAAGACTTACTTTCTTTTTGAATCCTGGACAGTTTTGAGCTTTTATTTTTATTTTATTTATTTTTATTTTTGGGGGGACAGAGCCTCAAGCTGTCACCCTGTGACATCACAGCTCACAGCAACCTCCACCTCCTGGGCTTAAGCGATTCTCCTGCCTCCGCCTCCCAAGTAGCTGGGACTACAGGCACCACCACAAAGCCTGGCTCTTTTTTGGTTGCAGCCATCATTGTTGTTTGGTGGACCCGGGCTGGATTCAAACCTGCCAGCTCAGGTGTATGGTGGCTGGCACCTTAGCTGCTTGAGCCACAGGTGCCGAGCCCAGCTTTGAGCTTTTGAAATACATTCTGAATCTCCAAAATAGGAATACTATAAACATTATTCTCCAAACTCAGTTGACTCTAGATAAAGCAGTATGATCCTCAGAATTATCTAACATGGCAGCACTTTGAGCACTTTTGGTATCAGTGCTCTATAGAAAATATTTTGGAAAACATGAATATAACCATGATTTCATGCAACATAAAAAATATAGCAAAAAAGAACTTAAGCAGTATGAGGAAAGGTGTTTTTGAGAGATCACTATCCTTTACATGGGCAGGCCATCCCTGTCGGGGGTCTTTTCCTAGGTTTTCTCTGTAGGTATGCCTCCTTATAGATAACTGCCCAACTTCCCTTTTTTGGCCCCCAGGTTTTTTTTAAAATATCATACTTTTTACAATAGCTAGTGGAAGTTCTGGAATGAGGTGAGAGCAGGTGGGACAGAAATAGGAATCATCATCTGTAAACTAGATTTCTGTATACCACACGTTACCTACACACAATGAAATATATTCTAATAACTGCTATCTATATTAACATCTCTAAATAGCTGAAAAGAAAAACTGAACACTGAGAGCCTAATGAGTAACATTTAAAAGAGTAAATACTAATAATATTGGTCATTTTACTGAAAGCAAGAAAACCTCATTCTGAAGTACTACAGAGCCCTCTACTAATAACTTCTACCAGTGGCTTGAGAAGAGAACCACGAATAAACACACTATTATCAATGTTCTGAGGACAGATGAAAACTAACTGGGTCAGAGACTTTATTTATTTATTATTCTTTTTGAGGCAGAGTCTCGCTTTGTCACCCTTCGTAGAGTGCTGCGGCGTCATAGCTCAGAGCAACCTCCAACTCTTGGATTCCAGTGAGGCTCTTGTCTCAGCCTCCCAAGTGGCTGGGACTCCAGGCGCCTGCCACAATACCTGGCTATTTTTAGAGATGGGGTCTCACTCTCGCTCAGGTTGGTCTTGAACCAGTAAGCTTGAATCCACCTGCCTTGATCTCCCAGAATGCTAGGATTACAGGCATGAGCCAACATGCCCAGCCCTGGGTCACAGACTTTAGATGAAAACATTTTGCATAAGAGAGCAAGAAACAAGGTCTCATTAACTTTCCAGATGCTCAAATTCAGGATAAAATGTTAACAGCTGTTATTCCTCAACCAATGATAACTAATATTTATAATGATAATTCAAAGACACCATAATATCTTAAAGTATACGTATCTTCTGAAATATATAATAGATTAGACAATACTCAGTTCAGTTTGTCTAAATATTGGAGAAAGCTATAGAATGGTTAACTGGATTACTTTCCCAACTATTTAGAAATTAGACTACTTATATTTAAATATTACCATTAGATGGCACAATTTATGACCTAACCTAGTCACATCTCATCTATAAAATACATAGTGACTACACATCTGGATAAACACACAGAAAGTCCAAATTCATGCGAAAGCCTCCATTAAAGATATTCAGTGCAGCAATCATTTCTTGTTTTCTTATTACACACTCAGCTTTACTAATAACACAGTCCAGTGTATAGTTTCAGTTAGTGCTAGAATGAGCAAATAAATGCTATCAATTAATTCTAAACTGGTATATGTAAATATATAAGGAAATGTGTAATGTTTTCTGTATTATTTAGCATTCCTTAGACCTCTTAAAAACATTAATTCTGTATAATATACTGTCTAAGTCAAAAGGGAAGAAAGTATTTAGTTACAAATACTCATCTTGAAGCCATTTTATATTCACTAGTACAGTAAGGAATTTACACACTTAAATACATGCCTAAAGGATACCAAATCCTTTTTAAAGCAAACCACTGAAGTGAGAAGAATGCAAGAAAAATGCAAAACAGGGCTTACTTTCACTGCACCAATAAGACGAATGTAGTCACTAAGTAGTTCTGAAAACATATAAAAGTCAGCAAAAGCTTGTTCTTGATGTAACTGGTCTATCTTCTCCTCAACTTCTGCAAGTTGAGACAAGGCTCTAGATAAAGCAGTATGATCCTCAGAATTACCTAACATGGCAGCACTTTTAGCAAAGGCAGCTGTGTTGGCTGAAAGTTCTGAAATAAAAAAGTATTCACTTTTAGTGTTCACTAGTAAAATTTTAAATTATTAATCTACTATCCTCTAAATTTGTCCTACTCACAAATGCTCAACAATGTTTTAAATTAATTAACATAAAACAATTAGTCATTAAAATGACTTGGGCATCAAAGCCAAGCGTTCAGAAATCTACTGAAAATTAAGAACTACTACCCATATTCTCAGGGGATGAATAATATTTAAATAATATAATAATCTGCCTTTCTTTTCTCTGTCTTTACCTAAAGTGCTTATTCTTTCTCTGTCTTTACCTAAAAAAGACAAGAAATATATTTTTAATATGAGAGGTAGTGTGACTGTGCAAAATTGATTTATACTACATTTTTGGTCTTTAAACGTGTCATTAAAAATAATATCTATGATTTTTAATGAACATATTCTTTAGCTAACAGGAGAAAAGCAAAACTTTACAAACGATTCATATAAATTTCACTGCTTTTTTCTTTGTTGTATAACAGCAGTCAGTAAAATATTAAAATTTCTAAAAAAAAAATTTTTTTTTTTTTTGCAGTTTTTGGCTGGGGCTAGGTTTGAACCCACCACCTCTGGCATATGGGGCCAGCACCCTACTGCTTGAGCCACAGGCGCCGCCCTCTAAAAATATTTTTGAACATAACCCCATCAGATATTTTAACTAAGGAAAAATAGATATTTATAAGCTGATTATCTCAATGAGTAACAACTGAATTACCTAGAAATTGTTTTGTTGCTTTATATTACGTAGTGTCTTATAAAAGAACCACAAAGCCAATTCCCTAAGAGATATGTAACTCAAATGGCAAAAACCATTATAACTACTCTCAATAATAAATGTATTAATAGGTTTCTGTAATTATATTAGTGAAATATATTGCTGACAATGTCACATATTAATCAATTATTAAATATTTTGGAAAATTGACATTAAAAGCCTTGGACACTTTAAAAATAAATCAAACCAGGAAGCATCATTGTGGGTTAGAAGTTTACAACTCAAATTTTCTACCAATTTTTATTAAAAATACTCTAGATTTTTAAATACTGTGGCTCAAAAGTGAAGAAAATATTTCAAAGAATTTCCCAAGAGATAGAGGCACAAAACACAAGAAAATTTTCAAGTACTATTCTTGACTTTTAAATCTCCAGTTTTTTATCATAATCAAAGTTACTGATAAAACATTTTTCACCTATTAATTTGTAAGTACACTTAATAAAAAATCAAGTGATCAACAGTTTTAATCTAAAATTCTACATATGCTCAGGATTTTTCTATTTCTAACTACATTGTAGATCAAAACAGAAGAAAAAATTTTAAATAATGAAGCCAAAATGGAAAACATTCTCTAAACCATTGTTTTCTTTATGCTACAATAACTTCAGAATATTTATTTTAATAAAATTTATAAAAAATATTTTAATTAACTTTATGGTTCTAGACAAACAAAAACTAGGCAAACAAACCTTTTCTATGACAGACCAAGGCTTCAACACTGGCATGAAGTTTCCTAAGTTGCTGATCCAGATTCTCAAACTGCTGCTGCTTTTCTTCAAACCACTAAGAAAAAAATGAAAAATGGAGCTAATTTAGGAAGAACAAACCACTTTAAATTAGGTTACCAATAGCAAGCCACATTCCTTGTTTTAAAGCGACAAATTAACCATGTATACATGGTGGTCAACTGATGTGGCTGAGAACTAAACTCAATAAGCAAATTAATATCCTATTTTCTACTTGTACAGCTTTAAAATGCAATTGTTGGGCTCATTAATTCATCTCATTATTCAGGTCGAAAAATCAGCTCTTACTGCATCCGATTCATTCATCTTGATTGTCATTTTGTTGACAGCGTCGGCAGCCTTGTTCACCATCCTCAATATTCCTGCTCCACTCAGAGCCTGTGTATTAACTGCTCTAGGCAGCTGGAATTGAATGACAAATAAGGGCAAACAAACCAGTTAAAAGCTTGGAGGTTTAACTGGGCACAAAAGCACCCCCCCCCCCAAAATAAAAAACAAAACAAAACAAAAAACAAAAAAAAAAAAAAAAAAAGGAGGTTGTAGTTTCTTCACTCTCATACACTTCAATAGTGAGATCTAATTTCTCAAATATACTACTTGTACATTCTCAAAGGAAAACTTAAAAAATAGACTTTCCATTTGGTTTTCTTCTGCACGTTTACATTTAGATGGAACAAACACCCTGTTTGTCAAAATATATTAAGAAATTGCCAAGCACCCTAACACTGGCCACCTGTTTGCCAACAGAAATAAACTGTTTATAAGGAAAGAAGAAAGTCTTGAGAAAAATCTTATGCTCAGTTAGAACTGTGTGGTTTTGACTTTTTAAAAATTTGGGACTCAGGCTCAGCGCCTGTGGCTCAAGCGGCTAAGGCGCCAGCCACATACACTTGAGCTGGTGGGTTCAAATCCAGCCCGGGCCCACCAAACAACAATGATGGCTGCAACCAAAAAAAAAAAAAAAAAATTCTGGGACTTAATTAAAAAAAAAAAAAATCTCAAATTAGAACTCTATAAACTGTTCTTAAAGAGCTCATGATGAACCAAACATCTCAAATATAAAGAGCAGCATGGTTGTAATTTATGCTCTTTTATGCCACAAATTTGTAATTCAAAACCTTAATAAAGATACTAAACAGAATGTATACACACACATTCAACTTTCTGTAAAATGAGGTCTGAATAAACATATTTCAACGTGATGCCTAACCAACAACTTAGGGCATTCAGAGCTAATCCATTATACAAATTGTCTCTTAAATCTGTTTTTAAATTTTTAAGAAGGGGACTGATTGTCCAAAATGCAAAGAAGGTATTTTGCTAGTATTTTAGTTAGGTAATTAAAGTACTAAGCCAAAAAAATTGCTTTGTGACATCTATTAATCCAATTTTTACTATGTATCTAGTCATAAATTATTACAATGACAAATAATGAGAAAATTTATATACAAAAATTTAAAGTAGAAA
Organism: Loris lydekkerianus; assembly: GCA_963574355.1. Lineage (NCBI taxonomy): Eukaryota > Metazoa > Chordata > Mammalia > Primates > Lorisidae > Loris > Loris lydekkerianus. The sequence continues at coordinate 11,959 of CAUYPK010058802.1, read as the reverse complement.
TAATACCTCTGAACTTTCCAAGAACTGCCTTAAATCAGGATCTTGCAGTAAAGTTGGATGTTTTACTGTTCTTTGAAGATACCTATATTTAAGAGTAAAATTACTCCTTTATCTGTAGCATTTTACTTTAAATCTTATTTCAACGAAATAATAAAAAAACAAAAAACTGGTTTAAAAGGTGTTTACAGTCTACCTATCAGTCTGCCCTTACTGCAATTATTTAGAATCTTATAGCAACTTAATTAAAAAGCTTTTGATTCATTTTTGAAAATTGATATGCTATCCCCTTTCATAATTATATAAAAAGAGAAATGGCTTGGGGGTGGGAATGGGAACAGAGAGGATTAATAACTTACCAAACTTCTCACTACAAAATATTGAAGTTGTAAAATGGTACATGAGCCTGCTGAATCATTTAATCTTTGAGTAGTGTATGTTCTCAGTTGTAATTTTAGAGTTCTAAGACACATATCTTTATGTGTATTCTCCTCAAAAACGTTATAAATTGCTACTAGCACACAAATGGGGAGGAGCCTATAAATGTTTTTGCTTGTCACAGATTGTAATGATGACAATTAGCTTTTGTCCTTATTTGACAGGGACTAAATTCTCTTCAATATTTCTTTTCTTGGCCCAGCACCTATAGTGCAGCAGTGAGGGTGCCAGCCACATACACCGGAGCTGGTAGGTTTGAACCCAGTCCGGGCCTGCAGAACAATTGACAACTACAACCAAAAAATAGCCAGGCCTTGTGGCATGTGCCACTTGGGAGGCTGAGGCAAGAGAATCACTTGTGCCCAAGAGTTTGAGGTTGCTGTGAGTTGTGACCTCATAGCACTTTACTGAGGGCTACATAGTTGAGACTCTGTCTCAAAAAAAAAAAAAAAAGGTCTTTTCTTTTTTCCCCATACTTCTTCAAAGCTATTTCTTACAATACTTAGCTTTAGAATATTTTTATTTTTAGGGTTTTTCTACTTTTAGTAAACGTCTTATCACAATATCATATAAAATAAAAATGCAAAAGAGAAACACCATTATGAAATCACTGTTTATTCAACTTTAATCACTTTCATTCATCAGAAATGTTCACATTTGCCTGTCATCATAATAAATCACCTACCATAATTCTATAAAAGGAAATAAAATCAACAATCTGATGATCCTTGATTATTCATCTAATCCCATTTTTTAAAGAATTATCTTTCCCCACATTAATGACTATTTGAAATATTTTAATTATAGTATTTTACCTCAAAATTAATACACATTCATTTGATTTCTTTAGAATAAATATAGCAATTCCTTCTATCTTTTTATAAGATAAGGTATGCTTAAATTTAATGAAGTGTCTGAAAAATTGATAAACTTCTTTAAAGTTGAATTTTATATAATGGTCAAAATGACTATTTTATAAGTGTTAAATGCTAACTTCTTAAATAAAATACATACCATACTAAACTTCACTTTAAGCCAACAGTCCATATAAGCCCTTTTCTAAAATAAAAAGTATTTGGCTGTGCGTGGTAGCTCATGTCTGTAATCCTAGCACTCTGGGAGGCTGAGGTGGGTGAATTGCTTGAGCTCAGGAGTTTGAGACCAGCCTGAGCAAAAGCGAGACCCCTGTCTCTACTAGAAATAGAAAAACTGAGGCAAGAGGATAGCTTTAGCCCAAGAGTTGGAGGTTGCTATGAGATATGACACCAAGGCACTCTACCCAGGGCAACAGCTTGAGACTGTCTCAAAAAAAAAAAAAAAAAAGAAAGAAATAAAAAAATAATAAATAAATATTTGCTTAGCTCAGTACCTGTAGCTCAGTGGCTAAGGATGCCAGCCACATACACTGGAGCTGGCAGGTTCAAATCCAGCCTAGGCCTATCAAACAACAGTGACATCTACAACCAAAAAATAGCCGGGTGTTGTGGCGGGTGCCTGTAGTCCCAGCTGCTGGGGAGGCTAAGGCAAGAGAATGAATTGCTTAGGCCTAAGAGTTTGAGGTTGCTGTGAGCTGTGACGCCACACACTCTACCAGGGCGACACAGTAAGACTCTGCCTCAAAAAAAAAAAAAGTAAATAAATAAATAAATTTGCTGCCTCTACTCTGAAACCAAAAATGAGATGCAGTAACACTAATCCTTTAAGATAAGAAATTGTGGCATTTCCTACTGGAATCTAACTTATAATTTCAACACTGAAATTCTCCCAACACCATTAGGTAAGTTAGTTTCTGGACTGAATACTATAATACTTGAAGGCAGCTGGCATAAATTGTCTCAGGGTATACAATAGCTGGGTACTTGGATATTTGTATAGTAAATAAGCAGGAAGAACATCTAGTACCCAAACTTTATGAAATATTCCAATATTTCAAATGCAAATGGAAATACCTAATATCATTTATATTCTAAAACAGCTTTTCAAAATGAGTCCTGGAGAGTATCAGTTTCATGTAATATTCCATGAAAGAGAATACTTATATACGCAAGAAAAGTCTGAAGTCTTAGATATCCTTCTAAGTTTGTTTTTTGTTTTCTTTTTTGAGACACTCCATTGCCCAGACTGGAGAGCAGTCCTGTCAGAGGTCAGTATAGCCTTGGTAAGATTCAAACTGAACAGTCTTATACTAAGTGTTGTGAGATGATCTACAGGAAATAAACCTAATTTAATTTTGTTAAATCCTTTGTTAACAAAACTCAATTGATTATAGATCCCTTTTTTCATCTTATCAAATATTGGCATTCCGAGGAACCAATTTTGAGAAATGATTTTCTAGAAAGACAGGGAAACTTTCCTTCTTAAAGGTTACATGGAAATAAAGAGCAATTCATTTTTCAAGAGACAGGGTCTTGCTCTGCTGCCCAGGATAGAAGGCAGCAGTGTAATCATGGCTCACTGTAAACCACAAACTCCTGGGTTAAGTTATCCTCCCACTTCATCTTCCAAAGTAGCTGGAAGAACCGGTGTATACCATCACACTTGGCTAATGTTCTTATTTTTTGGTAGAGATGAGATCTTGCTATAATTGCCCAGACTGATCTCAAACTCCTTGTCTCAAGCAAACCTATCCTGGCCTCCCAAAGTGCTGGGATTACAGGTGTGAGCCATGCACCTGCCAACAGCAATTAGTTTTAAAAAATGTACATATACATATATATATATATTTATATGTTAAAAAATGCTAAAATTAAGAACAGAAACATAAAATAGATTTCAAAACACTAATATTTATTAATATACATCAATTCAGAATTAAGAATATAGATGTAGATATATAAAGAATGGATACAGAACAAAAAGGTAAAAATAGTGCAGGAATAAGACATAAAGAGAGGTCTTGGAAGAAACAGAAAAACTGAGGTAGAAAATAGAAAACTGATGCGTGCAGTGGCTCACACCTATAATCCCAGCACTCTGGAGGCCCAGGTGGGCAGATCGCCTGAGTTCAGGAGATGGAGATTAGCTTGAACTATAGCGAGTTCCCACCTCTAAAAAAATAGCTGGGCGTTGTAGCAGGCATCTGTAGTCCCAGCTACTTGGGAGGCTGAGGCAAGAGAACTGCTTGAGACCAAGAGTTTGAGGTTGCTGTGACCTATGACGCCACGGCACTCTACTGGGGGTGACAAGTGAGACTCTGTCCCATAAAAAACAAAAAAAGAAAGAAAGAAAAGAAAAACTGAAGTAAGACAGAAATGGAAGACACATTTTTTTGAAATGATGAAGTACCACACCTAAGAGGTGATCAATAGCTGAACTTCCTCAGATTTGCTCTGAGTAAAGGTTACCCACAAATTTAGAACAATCATTTAGGGCAGGAGTCCTCAAACTTTTTAAACAGGGGGCCAGTTCACTATCCCTCAGACCGTTGGAGGGCCAAACTATAGTTTAAAAAAACAAACAAACTATGAACAAATCCCTATGCACACTGCACATATCTTATTTTGAAGTAAAAAAACAAAATGGGAACAAATAAAATCACACTGCCTCATGTGGCCTGCAGGCCACAGTTTGAGGACCCCTGATTTAGTGCTTTCAAATTTCTGTTTACCAAACTCAAAACGAAACAAAACAGTTTATTTGGGCGGAGCCTGTGGCTCAGTGAGTAGGGCGCTGGCCCCATGTACCCAGAGTGGAGGGTTCAAACCCAGCCCCAGCCAAACTGCAACAAAAAAATAGCCAGGCTTTGTGGCAGGCGCCTGCAGTCCTAGCTACTCAGGAGGTTGATGCAAGAGAATTGCCTAAGCCCAGGAGCTGGAGGTTGCTGTGAGCTGTGTGATGCCACGGCACTCTACTGAGTGATAAAGTGAGACTCTGTCTCTACTTACAAAAAAAAAAAAAAAAGTTTATTAAAATGTTTGAGAGCAACAAAGTTAAAAAATATTTCTCTTGCTTGAAACTCAAAACACAAGTAAGTGTTCACAATGAGAAAACAGAAAGGCGGGAAGAAGCTGGGTACTTGATGACATTCACTTGTTCACTTCACAAGTATTTAGTGGGGTGCACCCGTAGCTCAGTGAATAGAGTGCCGGCCACACTCACCGAGGCTGGTGAACCTAGCCTGGGCCTGCTGAAACAACAATGACAACTGCCAACAACAATAAAATAATAGCTGGGTGTTGTGGTCCCAGCTACTTGGGAGGCTGAGAAAAGAGAATCACCTAGGCCCAGGAGTTTGAGGTTGCTGGGAACTGTGATGCTACCGCACTCTACCCAGGGCGATAGCTTAAGACTCTCCTTAAAACAAACAAACAAAAACCCACAAATATTTACTAAGCTCGTCATACATACCAGTTACTGTTTTGAGTACTTAAAAAACATCAATGAGTAAAGGAGACCAAGATCCCTTCCTTGGTGGAGCTTATATTTTAGTACAAGAGAATAGGTAATATACTATAAATAATAATCATATAAATTATGTGACATGGTAGCAAGTAGTATGAAAAAAAAGGACAGAACAATAGGGCACATGGGACCCAGTGTGTAAGATGTGGTTGATGGTTTAAACAGAGTAGGTTGGAATTAAACCAATGATCAGAACAAGCTTCACTGGAAAGGTGATTATTTGAACATCTGAACTTGAAAAAGGAATGAGAGTCAGCTATGAACATACCTGGGAACAAAGCATTCCAGGCAGGGGGAACAGCAGTAAAAAGACTCTAAGGTAGGAAAACACCTGGTATATTTAAGAAGCAGCAAAAAGATCAGCGTGGCCTAGGGCAGAGTGAGTGATCAAAGAAGAAATGAGATCAAATGGGTAACGGTGGTACTGGTCATGTAGTCTTATAATGAGGAGCATTATAAGGAGTCTGACTTTTATGGAGTGAAAAAGGGGGGGGGGGTTGAGATGAGCTGATTTATGTGTTAAAAGGATTACTCTAGCTGCTATATTAAAAATGAGTGTAAGTGCCAAGAATGGAAGAGGAAGACCAATTAGGAGCCTACTGTAGTCAATTAAGGCCTTTGGACCAGTAGTCAGTAGGCTGAGAGAGAATTGGTTGTATTTCAGATAGAAGAAAGCAAAAGAATTCCCTGATGGATTAGATAATCTTCAACAGCTTCTTACCTCATGTAGATTAATTACTACATGAACTGTGTAAGCATTCTTAGTTGAGTTTTTAGGTTGAAATGAACACATTCCTAACTGATACACTTACTTATACTTTAAACATAAAGAATGCGGCTACATAACTTGCTCAAGGCCACACTAGTGTGTAGTGTAGGGTGCAAGTGAAATCTTGTATATTATTAATCCTCCTCTAAATTTCTCATTTTATATTTGCAGAAGTATATCATTATGTATAAAATAAACTCAATATGATCTCTCAAGAAAAGCAAAGCATTCTTGGAGATACTATGAATAGAAGTAGTACCTTTACTGACTATGGAACTTGTGTACTTAATTATTCCTTTTATCTTCCTAGCTTTTGTGCTAAGATAGTCATCTGGATTCTCTAAATTGAGGAAACAACTAAATATGTAAATAAATACCATAGTTTTAAAGCAATACAAAGAAAAGTACTTCCCTGACCCACCAGATCCAACTAAGTCAGGTATCCCACAGGTATGCCTGTTCCAAGGCTTTAAATTGAAGAAATGCCATTAGAAAAGTGGGCTATATGAAAGGGTAAGAAAAATGCAGTTTTAAAAACTTGTATGCAGCCTAGGCAATATAGCTCGTCTCTATAATAAATAAATAAATAAATAATTAACAATTAGCTAGGTGCAGTCGCATGACCCTGTAACCTCAGTTACCTAGGAGGATGAGGCAGGAGGTCACTTAAGCCTAGGAATTAGAGGTTGCAGGTGAGCTATGACTGTGCTGCTACATTCTATCACAGGCAACAGAGCAAGACCCCATCAATCAAAAAAATTATTTTTAAATAAAATTTTGCACAGATTTTTATAAATCTGCATAAGAAATGATTAAAATTGGCTGGGAAAGGAGAATTAGAATTAGATTAAAACTAAAGAAATAACCAAAAAAAAAAAAAAAAAAAAAAAACTAAAGAAATCATTCTAATTCCTTTATGCCATACTTTGTATAATCATTTTTTCTAACTGAAAACGAACTTTTCTTCATTACCATACTGTTCTTTTTTTCCCATTAATATTTGCCAGTGAAGAAACTTCAGTTTTCGTTTAAAGTTCCTCTCCACATTTCCTACTTCATGAAGGTATGGTAAGTGCTCTGCAATTCAGTCAAGTTGGAAGAAAGGTGAATGTAGAATCAAATTATATGTCCTTGGTACAATAAATCTTCATTAAGTTTCTTATCAAGCATGCCATCTGAAATATTTCAAAATTACTCATAGAAAAATAAGACTTGAAAGGTCTCTCAAAGGATCATTGGTTACACTTTCAGGAAGGACTTAAGGCAGAGCATGATTTACCTTTATTCTTAAAGATATTCAGTCTGTGATCACTCTTACAACTGAATCAATTCAAAAGCCTAACCTAAACTTCTCTTCATGCAATTGCAATCCTTTGCTGATTCTCACACATAATCCCTTATTTTAATTATTCTTTCAAATTATATTTTTTTTTTTTTTTTTTTTTTTTGAGACAGAGTTTTACTATGTCGCCCTTGGTAGAGTGCTGTAGCATCACAGCTCACGGTAACCTCAAACACTTCAAGTAGCTAGGACTACAGGCACCTGTCACAATGCCTGGCTATTTTTTGTTGTTGTTGCAGTTGTCATTGTTTTAGCTGGCCCAGCCTGGGTTCAAACCTGCCAGCCTTGGTGTATGTAGCCAGTGCCCTACCCACTAGACTACAGGCACCATGACTAAAATAATATTTTTACTGCATATTCTTAAGCTTTTCTTATTGCACATTGTTCAAATTTGATTTTACTGAGACTTTTTCTTTTTTAAGAGACTGAGTCTTACTCTGTTGCCCTGAGTAGAGTGCTGTGGCATGATAGCTCCTAGCAAGCTCAAACTTGGGCTCTAGAGATCGTCTTGCCTCAGTTTTTCTGTTTTTAGTAGAGAACTCCTGAGCTTAAGCAATACAACCACTTTAGCCTCCCAGAGTGCTAGGATTACAGGTGTGAGCCACTGCACCAGCCCTATTGCAAGATTTTCCTAAAATTTAAACAATTTACTACTAAAAAAAAAAAAAAAAAAAACAAGCAAGTTGCCTTTAAAAAGTTTTAAAAAATATTTTGTACCTGGAGAAATCTATACCATCCCAAAACTTGTCTGCCCCATTCCAACCACTGATTTTCAGGCAAAAGAGAAAATAAAGAACAAACAAATAAAAAACCTACAAAACGACAAAATATTTTAAGCCTAAGAAATTACCAAGTTACGTTCTAAATGTTGGGTTTTAAGGAAGTTTCAAATTTGTTTTTACACATTTTCAGCATTAGCAAGGAAAAATAAATGTTAAGATTCTGGGAATATCCATTCCTCTTTTGGTCTGCGATAATGAAGACACGTCTTCAAAGCTACAGGAAATGTACAGAGTCAAATGCTCTAAAGCAGTGGTTCTCAATCTGTGGGTCGCCACCCATTTTTAACAATGAAAATACATTGTGGCATTAGGAAGGTTGTAATCACTGCTCTAAAGGAAGATAGAGCACATATATCTTAGTCTACCCCTCAGTATCTGTTGAGGATTGGTTCCAGGACTTGCTGCAGATATTAAAATCCAGGGATGCTCAAGTCCCTGACATAAAATGGTGTAGTATTTGTATATAACCCATCTATATCCTCCTATATACTTTAAATAATCTCTATACTACTTATAATGCCCATTACAGGCAGTCCCCAAATTATAAACACCCAAGTGATAAATGACTTGCACTTACAGAGGAATACCAACAGGTAATAGGTAAATGTACCTCTTACAACTTACATACAAATTCAACTTACGAACAAATCTATAGAATCTATATCATTTATTGCCTGGGAACTGCCTGCACAATGTAAATTCTATGTAAATACTTGTTATATCATTTAGGGAGTTATGATAAGCAAAAAAGCCTGTGTATATTCCATACAGATATAATTTTGTTTTCGAATATTTTCCAAATGTGAAACTCAGAGATACAGAGGGCCAACTAGTCAACTCAAGCAATGACTAATATTCTTGTCTATTTAAATAAAAACCAATTACATAAAAACGAGGGGGCACAAACTGCAGTTTTCAGTGTATTTAGTAATGTGCTTATTGGCAAGTAATAATTCAAAAGGAAATTTAATTTAGATAAACTATAATTAGCTATATTATCCATCAAAGTGCATGAATATGGTATAATTTCCTAAAAAATAAATACCTAAGTGGGATTATTTTTATCCAAATAATTTTTTTGAGACAGAGTATTACTATCGCCCTGGGTATAGTGCCATGGTGTCATATCTCACAGCAACCTCAAACTCTTTGGGCTCAAGAGATCTTCTGGGATCTACAGGCGTGCACCACCACACTGGCTAGTTTTTCTGTTATTTAGTAGAGATGGCAGGGTCTCACTCTTGCTCAGGCTAGTCTCAAACTCCTGACCTCAAGCAATTCATTTGCCTAGTGCTAGGATTACAGGTGTGAGCCACTGCACCTGGCCTTTCCAAATAGTTTTATCAACTCTTTCCTCCCATTCACAACTTCTAGTTTCCTTTTATAAGCCTATGGTTTCTTAGTGCTCTTGATGACTACATCTCTGCTATAATTCTATCCCCAATTTACTCATGCCTTTATAGTCTTCATTATTGTAGCACACAATACAAAGAAAGATTATCTTTTTAGACAATTAATGAGAATAAAAACCCAACAAGTACACAGTATTGTGCTGTTGAAAGAAGCAATTTTCTTAATAAAAGTTTAAAGCACTCTGAAGGGTTATCAAGTGGCACTTTGAAAAAAAATGTAATTATTAAAACATAGTTGTGCTATTCTAATATAGTGGAATTAGATTTGTATTACTGAAGTACTAACATCAGAGTAGTAAGTATAGTTGTCTAGAATTACCTTTCAAGAGCCGCTCTTCGTTTTTCTACAAACTCAGTGGATGATGAATCTTCTTTACCCACTTTGACCTTGGTCATGCCTTTGTAGAAGATGAATGACAATCATGATTTTATATTATTGTGAAACAGTCTTCTCTGATCATTTCTTCATAATTTAGAATACAGTTTGAATGTTAACTTGACAAAAATGTCCTGAACGTGTATAACTTGTATAAGTGGTATCTCACATAAAATATAAAACCTTTTGATGAATTAACTCTTATGTTAACAACGCTACCTGGTAAATATTTACAACAGGAGAAAAGAGATAAAACAAGAATCGAGCTGTATTTGTAGTTTTCTGACCCACACTGTTCGTTTAAACAAAAGCTTATATGTAAATATTCCTTGTCTGTTATATTTCACATTCACAGTAAATTAAAATGTGTTTGCATTTCAATATACATAATTCCAAATTAATAAACTTAAGCTCAATTAGCACTTTAATTTCTTGTAAGTTATAATTAAGGTTCTTTACTTTGGGTTGACAAAAATAAAAATAAATGTAACCCATGAATTTGTTAAATGTTTTCCTTTCTGTAGATTTTCTAAGAGCATGCTGTTATTTATCATAGCTGATTTTATAATAGTTGCAAAAAAAAAAAAAGGGCAGCACCCATAGCTCGGTCAGCAGGGTGCTGGCCAAATACACTGAGAGGAGAAGGATGGGTTCAAAACTGGCCCAGGACAGCTAAAACATTGACAAGGGCAACAAAATAAATAGCCGGCCTTGTAGGGGGAGCCTGTAGTCCCAGCTACTTGGGAGGCGGAGGCAAGAGAATCGCTTAAGCCCAGGAGTTGGAGGTTGCTGTGAGCTGTGAGGCCATGGCACTCTACTCAGGGCAACACTGTGAGAGTCTGAATAATAAAAAAAAACAACAACAAAAACTCTCTCACAGAGTTGTTTACAACACTTCAAATTTAAAAAATAAAAGTCAAGTTAATCATTTCTATACTGGTAATTTCAATTTTAGACGCATATTTTTCTGTTTTAATCCCCTGTTCTTTTTCCATTTCTTTTTCAAGTCCAGCACTTGAAATGTCCACCAAACAAACAAACAAAAAAAAAGGGTTCTGTAGAAATGATACATGCCACAACTCCTGCCTTGGCCTCCCAGAGTGCTAGTGTTACAAGTATGAGCCAGTGTACCCAGCCTGAATTATGTACTTTAAATGAAGGAATTATACAGTATGTAAATATATATCTCCACAGAACCTTTCAAAAATGTATTATGTAAAAACTTGTAATTCTTTAGGGTGGTACAGTTGGTGCATAATTAACCTATTAATCACTTATTAATACTTTGTTTAATAAAATTCCATTGAAATACAGTCTGAAAAGGAAAATTCAGATACTTAAAATTACTTATCCCAACTGAACTATTGAATGTGAGATGTGAATCATTTCATATACCATTTCTCTGCAAAAATATCTTACCATTATGTGGTTTTTCACTATTTTTTTCCTCCACTAATGCTACTTCCTTGATATAACCATTAGGACACTGGAATGACAACAATGACAAGAAAAACTCCAAAACCATTTACCCTACCGAATTAACTTTTACAACTTTTTAACTTGGCTGGGGGCAGTGGCTCATGCTAGTAATACTAGCACTTTCAGAGGCTGAGGCAGGAGGATCTCTTGAGCTCAGGAATTCAAGACCAGCCTGAGCAAGAGAGGTCTACTAAAAATAAAAAAAAACTAGCTGGCTATTGTGGTAGGAGCCTGTAGTCCCAGCTACTAGGGAGGCTGAGGCAGGAGGATTCTTTGAACCCAGGAGTTTGAGGTTGCTGTGAACTAAGCTGACTCCATGGCACTCCAGTCCAGGTGACACAGTGAGACTCTGTCTCAAACAAACAAAAAACTTTACAAGTTTGTCGTTCTTTTCATTTTTCTTTTTCTTCTTTTTTTGGAGATAGAGTCTTGCTATGTTGCCCTTCATAGAGTGCCATCACAGGTCATAGCAACCTCCAACTCTTGGGCTTAAGCGATTCTCTTGCCTCAGCCTCCTGATAGCTGGGAGTACAGGCACCCGCCACAATGTCCAGCTATTTTTTGTTGCAGTTGTCATTGTTGATTTTTAGCTGGCCCGGGATGGGTTCGAACCCGCCAGCCTTGGTGTATGTGGCTGGTGCTGTAACTGTGCTATAGGTGCCGAGCCTTATTGTTCTTTTCTAATAGTGTTTTTAAGTCAACTAAGGTCCTACTAAAGTTGTAATAATTATGTATTTGCTCATGAAGATTCCTTTTTCTTCCTAAGAGGGCATTATTACTTCCCAGCAAAGAAAAGTTACATCTGAAAAAATGCTCATCATTTTTAATCATCAGAGAAATGCAAATCAAAACTACTTTGAGATATCATCTAACTCCAGTAAGATTAGCCTATATCACAAAATCCCAAGACCAGAGATGTTGGCGTGGATGTAGAGAAAAGGGAACACTTCTACACTGCTGGTG
>CAUYPK010058801.1:0-45964 GCA_963574355.1 Loris lydekkerianus | reverse complement strand
TGAGATATCACCTAACCCCAGTAAGAGTAGCCCACATAACAAAATCCCAAAACCAGAAATGTTGGCATGGATGTGGAGGAAAGGGCACACTTCTACACTGCTGGTGGGAATGCCCACTAATACGTTCCTTTTGGAAGGACGTTTGGAGAATACTTAGAGATCTAAAAATAGCCATTCGATCCTATAATTCCTTTACTAGGTCTATACCCAGAAGACTAAAAATCACAATATAACAAAGACATCTGTAGCAGAATGTTTATTGTAGCCCAATTCATAATTGCTAAGTCATGGAAGAAGCCCAAGTGCCCATCAACCCACAAACGGACTAGCAAATTGTGGTACATGTATACCATGGAATACTATTCAGCCTTAAAGAAAGATGGAGACTTTACCTCTTTCATGTTTACATGGATGGAGGTGGAACATATTCTTCTTAGCAAAGTATCTCAGGAATGGAAGAAAAAGTATCCAATGTACTCAGCCCTACTATGAAGCTTAATTATAGCTTTCACATGAAGGCTGTAACCCAACTATACCACAAGACTATGGGGAAAGGGCCAAGGAAGGGGAATGGAGGGGGGAGGTTTTGGTGGAGGGAGGGTAATGGGGGGGGCCACATCTATGGTGCATCTTAGAATGGGTACAGGCGATTGCACTAATGTACACAGCTATGATTTAACAAAAATAAATAAATAAATAAATAAATAAATAAATAAATGGCATGAAATCAGTTGAGACTATGAGTATAGGCAATGTGGCATTTTACTATCAACAGGAGGCAGCATTTGGAAGGAGAAGAGGGTCAGGATTTTTTTTTTTCTTCTTGTTAATTCTCTTTCTTTTTTTAAGATTGGAGAAATAAAACACATGGCATGGACATGACCTAGTAAAGGTGATGTAGGAGACACAAGGAAAATTTTTGCAATTGAAGGCTTTGAGTAGGGTCTACGGTGGAAAGATGAGCTTGAATGAGAACAGAGCTCTCTGTGAGAGAGTGCAGAGGAAGGCAGAGCATCAGGTCAAGGAGGATTACATGTTTACATGTTGAGAAAAAGTAATGCTGATCGAAAGTAGAGTCACGTAAGTATTGGTCACCTAGTTCCAATTGAGTCTTGAGTACACGCAGTGTGTTGTTTTTTTTCATTTTTGCCACACTTCACTTAGAATGGTCACCAGTTCCATTCAAGTTGTTACAAAAGATACTACATTACTAGTTTCTTTTTTTATGGCCTTGTAGTTCTCCTTGGTAAACATATGCCGCATTTTATTAATCCACTATGTACTGATGGGCACCTGGGTTGTTTCCACATCTTTGCAATTGTGGATTTAAAACGTTCCATGGAGATCAAATGGGTGAGAGGGAGGAGAAGGGATGTTGTTAATTCACACTTAACTGATAAAATGCACACATAATTTTCACTTAAAAAGTACAAAAGAAAGTATGTAACCAAAAGATGGGTATTGCAGTAATATTCTAAATTTTTTTTAAGTAGATATGAATGTTGTAGGAGAAAAAAAAAAGGGAGGGGGGAGCAAACCAGGGTATCTGAGTACCTACAATACATCATTCTGCAAATGTGATCTTTCCCCCTACCCTCAAGAGGCTCACAGTCTAGTAAAGCAGATAAGTGAGGAAATAAATTTAATAATGCAGAGTGGTAGAGTTCTTAATATAATATCTGCAGCTACTTATATAAACTGTGTTGACATCCCTGTCAATGAAATAGATCAAAGGGGATTATAAGGGTAGGCATCCAACTGTTTTCCTCCATGATATGCTAGGTTTCCTCTATGCAGACACTCCTCTTTTCTCCAAGGTTTGTTTTGTGACTATTATGTCACTTTAAAAAAAATATTTATTTTCAGTACTGTTTATTTTGGGGGTAAATGTGGGGATTTTGTTCCACCACATCTGATTCTACCCTCTAAATGGGCTGGAGATAGTGGCAAAATCAGAAATGCATTCATAGCTTCAGCAGGAAGGCTTTGCTAGAGCTTTCTCCCACCTGGCTGTGCTCTGTTTGCTCCACGTGGAGAGAGAGTTCCCCATCTGGAACCTTGAAAATGTTTGGCTATTTGTACCCTTTAACATCAGCCACCAATTGGCCAAAGCTAAAGACTCATATACTTTTTTTTTTTATGACAAGGAATGATACCTAATGGAAAAAGCACAGAGATTTTATGCTTGAGCACTTTCTACAACTAGATAGGACAGTGATGCTGGTTAAACAAAATGAGTCTTGTTTATTTTTTCTAAGGATACTCAATAACAGTGATCAGCCCAAATAGAAAATTTATGACTAAATTTATAGTGCTGTCTACCTAATCATGGAAGAGGAATCAGTGCCCACAGAATGTTATTTCGAAGGAAATAAAAACAACTGAATAAATTAAGAGAAATATATACATTATTCAGAACCATTCTGAAATTAAAAAAAAAAAAAATAATAAGACTGCTGAAGTTATCTGAGGGAACACATTTAATGCTAGTTCTGTAAAGCCAACCTCGATGGAGTACATGGTTTGTGTCAGATCATGTTCTATTTATGCACATACATGATCTTATATTCTCACAAAACACTATGATACATATTCTGTAATTATTCAAATTTTATAGAGGGAAATAAGGATCATAAAATTGAAGTCATTTGTTCAAAAAAATAGGAGAGTTTCAAAGCAGGCTCACTCCACGGTCCATAGCCTTGCACTGCGAATAGGACATTTTCATTTTGAATCTTATTAGCATGACTTAATGGCTTAGATCAGTGGTTCTCAACCTTCCTAATGCTGCAACCCTTTAATACAGTTCCTCATGTTGTGGTGACCCAACCATAAAATTATTTTGTTGCTACTATAATTTTATGGTTGGGGTCACCACAACATGAGGAACTGTATTAAAGGGTCACGGCATTAGGAAGGTTGAGAACCACTGGCTCAGATCTTCAGGAGCAGACAGAATGGTTTAGTATATACCAAAGACAGGCTTTAGTGAAAAGAAACGGTCTCGGGGTGACACCCGAACTTGCCATCTGTCTGCTTCAAATTTTTCTTCTCTTAGAATTAGGCTGGTAATTCCCACTTCATAGCATGGCACTGGAGGTGCGTCACCCGGTGCCAGACACGTTTTAAGAATTCGAGAATTATTTCCTGTTGTCCTTTAGTGGCCTCACCTGTCTTTCCACAAGCAAGGCTGGCTTGTACGAAGCTCCCTTTTCTCTTCCCTAATGATACAAAGTCTTTCTTCCAGCATCTGACAAATATTCGATGAGCTCCAAATGTACAAGCATCTGCTGTAAAAATGAATGACCCAGAGTCCTGACCCTAAGCCCTACTGCTTCTCATCAGGCCCCGACAAAACCTCCAGGCTTTACAAAAGTTCCAAGGCCTCAGGCAAAAGTGCTTCTCTCAACTCTTCCAGACCTTGATTTGTGCCACTGACTAAGCCCTGGGAAGTGATCTGGCCTTGTTGGTGACGTCTCTGTATGTGCAGGGCCCCGCCTCTGTGACAACTGTCTCTGTGCCAGGTCCCGCCTCTATGACGACTCTGTCCATGCCGGGCCCCGCCTCTGTGACGCTCTGTATGTGCAGGCCCCGCCTCTGTGACGTCTCAGTCCATGCCGGGCCCCGCCTCTGTGAAGTCTCTGTATGTGCCGGGCCCCATCTCTTTGTGGGAATCGTAAGGGAGTGTGACGCCTGCATGGTGTAAGACCGCACAGCACCAAAACGCAATAGTTACTTGCAAACTAAAATTGACAAAGTCGTTTTTACTCTGGAATTCATCTTGAAACGTTGTTCCACCTATTCTGTCATCGTCCTGCATGTTAGGTGAGGAAGGCTCCGTGGTCATCACGGCTACGCCACGTGCAGATCACTCCATGTTTTTTACATTTGATCTCCATTTTCTAGATTGTTTGAACATGATGAAAATGCACAAAATAAAAGTCTGTTTCTGAATACTTTTTTTGTTTTCTCCTAAAGAGAACAATAACTGTTACTTTACTACAAAAAAAAAAAAAAAAAAAAAAAATCCGGTCAGCGACAGTCGGCACCTTAAGGACTTAAGGACTGTCCCGAGGAGCCATCGGGAGGGCTGAGTCAGGTACCAGCTGAAGCTCAGCCCGGGGGGCTGCAGGGTCTCCTGACAGGCCAGTGCCGCCCTGTGCTTAGGAAGGAAATTGCATGACTCTGTGTGGCTAGGGGGAGGAAATTGGATGCAGTTCAGGTAAGCTGAAATGTTAACAATTAGATACAGAGCTACATTAATATGCAGTTAGGAGGGCAAGATCAGCATCAGCATTGCTGTAAAAAGTAGATTTTAATTACCACAAGTTTGGCTTTCCAGTGACCTACAGTGAGCCCAGAAATGCACAATTTCTCTGGGACTAAGACTTCTGAAATGATCTCCAAAGTTTAGTCTAGTCTGAATTACAGCCATTCATTATTCACAGTATACTGTTAAACAATACACTGCTCCTTTCCTGTAGACTTCTACTTTCCAAGACTTCTGAGAAAGTATAATTTCATAATCCCTGCATTGCTTCAATTTGTTGGTCTGATGTTTTGTGACATACACCACAGAATCTACTGGAAACCAACCCAATCATAAGTGTTTTTAAACTGATGTTGTGGGTTTTTTTTCCCCCATTTATATTCATTGTATTGTTTTGATTTTAAAGAATTCTATTTTATCATAACATTCCTTCCCACTGGGTCAAATACATTTGATGTATTATACCTAGAAAGTCTTTATTATAACTGTGTGATAATTCACTTGCATAATTGATGCCTCTCACCCCAAGGGATAGAACGACAGGAAAATGTAAAAGAAAACAGAAACAGAAAATGAAGAAATTGCATGAAAAAGAAAGAAACCAGTAATTAAAGAAGAAAGAAAACAAAAAGAGGGAGATGGAAGGAAAAAATAAGGAAGATAAAAGGCAGAAAAGAATGGATTGAAAATGTGGGAAAAAATAGAAAACACTTAAAGAGAGATGGCATCATCAGAGACAAGGCTGGGTTTTAAAACCAAAAAATGACGAGGCTTTTGACTCAATTTGTATTGAGTTGGTTTCTTTAGTAATAATAGTAGATATCTGTGATTCGTGTTTCAGTTTCTGTTAAAACGTGTTGATGGTAGTTAGTGTCTATATAGTACTCACTTTACAATGTTCCTTCATTCAGGCATCACATGGTCTCATTTACAGGTTCACAACAATGTCATGAAATAAGGATCCTTTGAATCAAGATTTTAATTTTTAAATATTTATGAAATTTGAAAAATACAGGTAACTTTTAATATTCACATCAATGTACTAATACACAAATGTATCCATTTGATAATACTGATTCATTTCAGTTATAAAATGGAAATAATATGTACATAAAACTAAATTTTACCCCTTCTAATTCCCCTTTATTCCTGGCCATATTTATTCATGAGATAATATGTGTCCTTTCTATGTATGCTTTTATATATTTTTAAAAAGCATTAGACCTATGTTTAATGACTTAGGTCACTAAATATGAGATGTCAAATTTCAGATTAAAAGTTTAGTTTATTATATCTGAACTGAGAAGCAGCACAAGAAATCAAAGTATATGCCCAAACCATGGACACATAACACTAGCTTGTGCATGACCCCAGCACCCAAGAAGCCTGGAGAATGAGTGGTGATGAAGTTGCCAGAGGCATTTTCCACAGCTTGTTGAGAGTGGAATAGTCTTCTTGCAAGAAGTGTTCTAGAGCCTGGAAAAAGTGGCAGTTGGTGCAAGATCTGGTGAGTACAGTGGATGCCAGAGAATTTCTAAGTCCAGATCTATAGTTTAAGCAGCTTTGCTATGGTCAAATGTGTCTTGGAAGATGGTTGGCCTGTCTCTATGAACCAGTCTCTGCTGCTTAATCTCAAGGATCCTCATCATTTCATTCAGCTGGGTGCAGTAGTCATTTGCTCTGATCAATTAACCAGGTTTCACAAAACTGTAGTGGGTAATACCAGTTCTGGACCCCAAAACAGATACCATTAGGGTTTTCTGGTGAATGTTACATTTGGGACTGCCTTTGGCACCTTATCTTTTTACAACCATGGTGCCCATCACGTTTGATTGTCAGAAAGAATCTATTTTCCATAGTACATAACCATACGGTATAGAAATTGTTTGCCTTTATGTCATGACATCAAAGAAAGTCAAACTTCAAGATGATTTCTCTTCCTTTGCTTGACTAATCCATGTAGAACCCCCTCTATCCAGCTTCTTTATCTTACCTGTTTGTGTCAAATGGTCCAATGTTGTTGAAATAGTAACGTCAAACCTCGCTGCTAATTCATGCATAGGGTGAGATCGAGTTGCTTCCCCTACAGCTTTCGGCTCATCATGATCCACCTTGGTCTCAGGCAACTCAAGTAGCACATTTTCAAAATTAAAGTCACAGAACACACCTTCTCAAACCAAACTGTACATTTACTACCCATACCCCATTGATGTCTCCAGCTGTCTGGTCGGCCTGGTTCCACAATGGAACTCACACTCAAAAATAACACAAACTTTTGACTTATCATAATTTTCACAAAATTCCTTTATGTAAAAGATAATCACAAGCCAAAAAGTGCAGTTGAAGGAATGAAAATGTATTTTCACAATAAAAATAGGACAAGGAGAGTCAAAGTGAAATGTTAGGGAGAACTGTCAAAGTAGTAATTAAGGAAATTGGACATTTCATCCCTAATAACCTCACCTCCATATATGCACCATAATAATTTACAGAACAGTCATACCTTTTCAGGATTCTCATAAATGATATTATACTTTTATACTATACGATTCGGTGCATTGGGTGTTAAGAAGCTCTACTTTAGTGTATCCCCAACTTTACTGTGGATATAAATTACACGTAGATCTTGTTGAATTTCCACTTTTGACTTAATAGATCTGGGTGTGCCTGAGATTCTGCGTTGGTAACAAGTTCCCAAGTGATATAGGACAACATGCTGATGTAATAAGGCTCTAGGTCATGTGAATACTAGAAATAAAATTGTAGACATATTTGCATATCTTCAGATTTATTATTATTAGCTCATTCAAAATCACTTGCAGATTTACATGGTCTTCAACTGTACATGATTTTTCATATTTGTCAATGTGATATTATCTACTCTTAAAATTTTTACCTATATAATGGATTTTAAGTTGGGTTGTTTTAATTTAAATTTTTCTAACTAAGAGTGAATTTCTACTTTTTGTCGAATATTTTAAATACATGTTCATGAAAGATTCTTCTTTTTTATCATTTTTTAAACTTATTAACTTGTTGAAATTCTTTATCTATTCAGGATTTTTTTGTCTGTTTGTTAATATTCATTGTCAATACTTGCTACAACTCTGTGGCTTCACTTAAATTTGTTAATGATGTCTTAGATATACACAATATACTAGTGTTTAAATTTAATGAAGTGACATCTATCAATCTTTTTTATTGTGGTTGGTGTTTTATGTTTTACTCCTCTCTAACTTCAATAGCCTGTGTAATTCTGTACTTTTTAAATATTTTTAAAATGTTTCCAATATTAGGTCTTCTAACCCATGTACAAATTATTTCTGTGTATGATAAGAAGTTAGAGTCCATTTTAATCTTTCCTTTTGTAAGGATAGCCATTAGTTTTGCACTGATTGAATCTTTCTTCCTTGACTTGTAATACTTCACTGTCACATCCAAACATAAACATGCATGTTTGCTGAGTGTTCTTTTTTCCCTGAGTGTGCCATTTTTATCCTATTCTGTGTTTTTCTCCCAGGGTTTTATAATTTCACCTTGAGAATAAGATGGAGTAATTTCCTCTCTTTATTTTTTTCTTTTTTCAAGGTTGATCTTGCCTACCCTTGGTCCTTTACTCTTCAGTATTAATGTTAGTTTAATTTTACTGAATTCTTTAAGTAAAATGAGATTTTTATTGTAATTGGATCACATTTATAGATTTATTTCAGGGAGGGTTAGTATCTTTTCCATAATCTAGCTGAACTCTCTTATGAATTTCAATAGTATATAACTTCTCTTGAATATTCTGCAGACATTATATCTATCAGCAATTACTTGTTTGCACCTTTATTTCCAGTAATTATATGAAATACTACTAATTTATTTTAAAATCTTATTGAACTGGCCAGGCACTTTCATACAATGCAAAACTAAAGTGGTAAAAGCAGATGTTCTTTTCTTGCTTCAGTTTTAACAAAATATATTAAAATAATTTAACAAAAATTTACAGTGCTTATTATCTTTAATTGTGAAGTATTAGTTAAATTATATTAGTCACATGCAAGAAACTTGCCCTAGTTTGCAAATTTTTGGTTATAAGTAATAGTATTCTTTCTTTTTCTTTCCCTCCCTCCATTCCTTCCTTCCTTCCTTCCTTATTTTGACAGAGTCTCATGAGCTATGTCACCCTGGGTAGAGTGAGCCATGGCATAATAGCTCACAGAAACCTCAAACTTTGGGGCTTAAACAATTCTCTTGCCTGAGCCTCCCAAGTAACTGGGACTACAGGCACCTGCACAACACCTATTTTTGTTTGTTTGTTTGTTTGTTAGTAGTAGTTGTCATTTTTGTTTGGCAGGCCCAGGCTGGATTCGAACCCGCCAACTCTGGTGTATGTGGCTGGTGCCCTAAACATTGCTCGACAGACACTCAGCCAATAGTATTCTTTCTTATATAATGCTTTCTCTACGTCCATTGATAGGATCCTTTGTCCTTCAGTCTGTTTCCATGGAATACAAAATCAATGAATTATTATATAATCTCCTCATTCCTGTTGTAAGGATTAGGCTAATTTTTATGTACATTGTGGGATTCATTTGATGTATTCAGTATTATAATTCAAAATTCCCTGTGTGCATAGGTGAAATTGATTGTCTTATGTATTTCTTGTCTGCATTTAATACCACATTATATCTGGTACATAAAATGAATTGGTAATAAGTACCTCTTTTTACTTTTAGGAATAGATTGATAAAATGACAATTATTTCTCTAAATTTAGTTTTTTGAATCTTCTTTTGAGAAGATTCAAACTAACATGGAAATTAGTTCTTTAAATATTAGTGGGTTTCTTCTGTAAATCTGTGTGAGCCTATTGTTTATTTCTTACTAATGGAACGTTTAAATCAGTTGTTCCCTATAGGCAGCCTATGCCCACTGTCTCTTCTGCTTTACATTTTGCCATCTTCAGTATGTGATTTCCAATTTCCAAGACCACAAGCATCAAGATGTAGGCGATAGCATGGAGGATCACCCATGGGAGGTTTCTGTGGGCAAAACCTAGAAGTCGCACATATCTCTGCTGCTCATCTTCCATTGTTTAAAACTCAATTATGAGGAACTGCAAGGGATTCTGGGAAACAACCCAGTTGTGTGCCAAGAAAAGGAAATGAGCTGGGTGATCAATTAGCAGCCTTGCTACACACAGAAAAAACAAACAAAAACCAGAGCATATTTCTCTACTACAAAATTTTATTATTTTATCCTCCTGTTAAGTTTGTTTAATGCTCTTTTAAAAATATCATGCAGTACCAAGCACACAGCTCAGTTCCTTGAGGTACCATTTGAGCAGGACAGCACCCAGCTTGATGCAAACAGTTGGATATTACAGTACTAGCACAGTTCTGCTGACTCCCTACCAAAAACACAATGTTATATACATAGTAAATCTCATCACCTGGTAACTCTGCTGTCATTGGGTACATGTTTTCTTCAATAAAATAACTGACTGGCAAAAATCAACCATAGTCACTGCTGTTTTTGCAATATGTTTCAAAGGCAGGTGGTCATCCCATCTCTGGAGATTAAAAACAATTTGGAGATAAATGTGGAAAGAAAGGAGAAACCAGGGCAGAAAGTGTGTGGGTTTAGGTGTTTGGTGAATCAGGATGAGAAGGGCTCTTATGTTACTCATCAACTGAGAAACACATTCCCATCTGTTTATAGTAATGTATCAATCCTAGTGCATACACTGTGACTGCAATAACACACACAAACACACAAGACTCGCTTAGGTAGTGACACTGACGTGCTATGCACATTACAGAGGCAAAGGCTGATATAAACTGACCAATGGAGTTTTCAAACAGCAGAGAATCTCCTTTTCACCCTATACACATATTAGCCAAATGTTCCTTCCATTCCAAGAATTAAACAACTACTTATTTGAGCCTATGGAGTTTTAAGTCCTCAGAAGGAAAACATTTATTAACCATTTACAATATGTTTGTTTCTGTTCTTCTTCTTTTTTTTTTAATCAATGCTTTGACTCAAAGTCCCCACAATTTATTCCCATCCTACCATTTCAACCTTGTTTCTAAGCAAGCTCCTTTATAGGCCAACTGCCTGATCTCCAGACATAGCCTGAATGTTTACATGACAGCATTTCCACATACTGACCCATCTCACAATTCCCCATTCATTCTCCCAAGTTCAACTTACTCTGTTATCCAAAGCCAAGGTCACATTTCATCTCCTTCCTTAAATATTTTCTGATTCTCCTCTCTACTTTCCATTGCTCTGCCTACTCCTAGGTAAATCTAATAATTATCTCACCTGAAATTCCATAATCCTTTTCTTTGAACTTTTCTTATAATCGCTTTGATGTCCACTTTTTAGTTACTGCTGTCCCAATCTCCTCTCCTAACTAGGCTCCAGACATTTTGAGTGCAAGGCTGTGCTTTTGATTCCTTTTTATATTCTCAATCCCTAATGAGCCATAGCTGAAACACTAGGGAACATTCCATTATTATGAAGTTTTTATTTATTGTAGTGACTATAACTATAAATGAACGTATGACTTCTGGTGTAGTCTATCAGTAAACATGGCTCCAAAAGATTTATCCAAGTTATTTAAAATTGAGGAAAGGAAACAGCCAAATATAGATTCTTATGGAACTCGTCTAATAATCTTCCTTCATACTGACATGAATCTACCTCTTTATGGCTATAGGAGCAGTTTGTCCACATATCTCCATTTTATTAGTTCAGCGGTCTTTAACAATTGTCAAATGGCTCCTGAAATCTATAAGTAAGAATAAGCTCACAGAATTTTCCTTATCTGCAAGTTTATTAGCCTACCCGAAAGATAAACTGGGTCATTTTTGACATAGCTAATCCTTGCTGTTCATTTCTCTTAACCCTCAAACCAAAAATTTAGATATAGCTTTTATCCTTCCATCCTTTCCTTATAATAGTGGCTATGGGAAAAATGATAAGTAGTTATAATAGGTGCAGACAAAAGTACAGAATAAAAGCTGACATGTATTGGGTAATTTATTAGGGTTTTGGATTATTTTTGGAGGATTGATCAAGTGATGAGACTGGAGATTTCAAAGGAAAATTCAGCAGGTTGGAGAGATGGGAACACATGTGCCCAAGAGAATATGCTTTTCAGTCTTAACTACATTTTTAAGTTCTTAAAAATAGAATATTCTAGTACTTAGAAATCCAGATAAAAATGCGTGCTGCTTTTCAACTGGGATAATGTCATACACCTCATACCTTGGAGAAGCAGAAACAGATCAGTCTTTCCCATTTACTATGCTGGAGAGTAGTTCACTCACAATGTTTTTTATTCAAAACGGAAAATGATGAAGCATTTCTTGTCCTCAGAATATATTACTTAATATATGAGGTAGATTGGCTTTTTCATAAATGTGTTAAAGAGTAAGTCCCCCCAAAAAAGCATTTAAAACAGCTAAAAAATGCACTCACGCAACACTTAGCACTCACAGAGTGCTAAACATGGGCAACATAAAATCGTTTCTGCATTCATCATGATTCTCCAGAAATACCTAGAAAAAGAAGAAATTTATTTAAGGCTTGAAAGTAAATGAAGGAAATAAGTTTAGGTGTGCCCAGCCGAGTAGTTGAATCAACTGTTGCAGCCACAGGGATGACTTTGTGGTCTGCAAATGGGTCCTGCTGTCCCCCAGCTGTGCGTCTTCAACAGCAGTAACAGTAGTGGGAACATGCTTCTCTGTTTAGAACCACAGTGGATCCATCCAAAAATTCCTTCTCTCTCCATCACCAACCTTTCATCTTCACTCGGACTGGGTGAATTTCCTTTACGATATGCATAATGTCTTACCTGTACGTCTCACATATAACTTGATTTAATTATATTTTTAATCTATTTCAGTGTTTGTTCCCTTCCATAATATATAAGCAAAACAGCAACTACATTTTATTGAATTTTAAATCACTAGCAGCTATCACAAGCCCTACTGCCTAAAAATGATGAATAAAAATTTTCTAAGCAAATTAATAATGTATAAAACTGTAAGGGAGAGACCTTTTGAGGTTTACCTTCCTATAATCAGACTTTCTCCTTTATTACTATATTTCATATAAACTAAGGCATAGACTGTACACATATACATAAATATGTATGTATTTACAACATACACATACACATATACACATATACAGACATATTCAGTGTAACATTTATCTAACTATATAACTAATGCACATTTATGTATATATTTACATATATACAAATATATAATTTTGTACATACATACGCATACATATAAAATCCATTGGTTACATATTTTCTTTATTTCATTCAAAATGTTAAATATGAGTCAGTAAATTTCAGGGTTTTTTTTTTTTTTTTTTTTTGCAGTTTTGGGCTGGGGCTGGGTTTGAACCCACCACCTCTGGCATATGGGACTGACGCCCAACTCCTTTGAGCCACAGGCACTGCTCTAAATTTTAGGGTTTTTTTACATGAGTCCTTTACATTATTTTACAACAAGCATTAACTAAGAATCATTTCCCTACTAATGAAAATACTCGTAAGAATAGAATATAGACAGCAAGTAGATAGTTTTTAATCCAGTTGATGAAAATCAAGACATTGATGAGATATATAATATATATTTAAGGGCAAGCAAATTAGGAACACTTGAACTGTTTTGAATTTTGTGAATTATATTTAAATATAAGTCTCATAAGCTAGCTAGCCCTAGTATAAAATAATTTTTGTCAAGATTGCCTTTTTGTTCCAGTCAATAATTTAAAATGAAATTTTTTGTCCATGTGCACTATCTTATATCTTAGCAGTAGGCAGGGTACTTCGATAATTTATATGATTTTGAATATAATACAGTTAATGACATAAAAGCCATTTATTTGCTATTGAATTATAAGAAACTACTCTTGGGCCATTGTGACTAATGATCTACAAGCCACCATCATGGTAAATTATCTTTTAATTCAATTTCAGAAGAATTTATGCATGTAACCACAGGCCTGTTTTATCTCCTGGCACATATCTGCATGCTAATCTTTAGTTGTCACATTGGAAAAAAAGAAAAAAAGAGAAAATCACAAGGAAAACACCCTCTTTGAGAAGAATAAATAAAGAAACATGACCGTTAAAAAAGCATGCATAATAATTACTTTACTTTTTGGAAGCAGAGTATGAATATGAATCATAAAATTATCATTTGAGTTTCTGAATGAAAACTTGTTCTTAGAATGTTTTCTAAGGAAAGACTCTAGTGACTCTGGGAATCTAACCATGGTTAGTGCAGACCGGTGAACAACAATGCGTTAGTGTGATAATGTACAACGTCTACAAGGCAACAAATGACGGGATATGAAAATTGATTTCGTGAGTCTGCAAAGCAAGGGCAGGCGGAAAGCCTTTCCAAGATGTGAGGCAGAAACGGGAAGGCTGTGAATTCCTGGCTCCATCTGCAGCACGCAGGACTGGCAGCATATGGAGAAATTTTGTACACACATAAATCTGCAGCCACTCTTTATTTCCATAGACCATGTGAATTTTTATATCATAAAAACTTCCCAATATGTGATGATAAAGTGTCTCCAGTAAAAGCCAGTTTTTTTCAAATTCCCATAAAGGTATCATTTGGATTGGTGCCAGGCTAAGTCCACAGATATTTTGATGAAGTTGTATGGTACAAAATCATTTAACAATTCATGTCTAAGGAAGATTTCCATTGTCTACATGGAAATTATGAGTGGCGTCTTCTCTCTGTAGACTGGTGAGTCCACCTGGCTGTGCCGTGGTCACAGGGCACATGTCCACGTTTTGTCCTGACTGGCGTTGCCCATGTATGTCATTTATCCACAACTTTTAGGTATTTTAGTTTTTAATGTAAATTGATAGAAATATGACCCTCATAGGAAATATTATCATTTATTTCTAGAGTCTCTTTTTTGTTCCATTGTCTATTTTGATGCCAAAACCACATTGTCTATTTTGTAGCTTTATGATAAGCAGTAAACTCAGGTTGTATAAGTCTTCCAATTTCCATTATTTAAAAAAAAAAAAAAACAAAATTGGTGGCTTTTAGCAACTATGGTTACTTATTTTGCTCACAAGATTGAAATATAGTCAGGTGGACAGGCATTTGGAGCCTCATTGGGATGACATTAGCCTTGGACCCTAAAAGGGATGGAGGGTTGTCTAGACTCTCTCTGACCCTGTGTCTGAGGCTGTCCCTTGGTGTCCACGTGTGTCATTTCCACGTGTTCTCTCCAGCATCATGGCCCCAGGGTGGCCACCAATTATAGTGGTTTGGGTCTCCTGAGCGTGTTCTCAGAAAACAGGGTGAGAGACATACATTTTTTTTTTTTCAAACAGTGTAACATTTTGATAACACACTTCCTTCCCAACTCTATTGTTGGAAGCATTCAGGAGCCTACTCAATATTTCCTGTGATGCAGGGGATGGGAGAGACAATATTCTTAGTAGAGGACTGTTAAAGAATTTGTGGCCATGTTATAAAACTGCCACACGAACCAACTGCCATAAAAGCAGGTGGGTGGATGGAAAGAAGAGTTGAAGGCTGGATATAGAGAATTTTCCCCTTGATAAACCTCTCCCCTGCCAACAAAAAATTATTAAGCCCCAAGTACATTACTAGGAGTAAAAGTTCAACAAATACTAACGTTTGCCGTAGGCATCCTCTTATTATACATGTTTCCAATAAGCAAGACAGAGAGCCAAGATGTCCTATTCTGAGTTCCTAACCAACCACCTTCTAGTTCATTTTCTAGAGCACATATGTTGAGAAGGGAATATCATTTATTTGTAGTCAAGGCTTCAACACCAATTTCCTGGTGACTTCGTTGGATCATAGGGAAGTCTCTAGAATCTAAGTAGAAATGCGTGAACACAAATACTAAAGTGAAATATATCAAACTACTAATTGTGATTCTCACTGAAGAGTGTCATTATATTAAATTCAATCTCATGAAATTGTCAATATCTATTCTTTTAGCCAAAGGGTAATTTTAGATGTTTCAATCTAAAACATGATTTTATTTTTCTTCTTTATTCATTA
This sequence comes from Loris lydekkerianus, assembly GCA_963574355.1. Taxonomy (NCBI): domain Eukaryota; kingdom Metazoa; phylum Chordata; class Mammalia; order Primates; family Lorisidae; genus Loris; species Loris lydekkerianus. Next base: position 30,611 of record CAUYPK010058801.1, on the reverse strand, counting down.
TATATTTTCAGTAGGTGTATATTATCTTCATGATTAGAAAAACAAATGTTATTTACAAAGAAAAAAGAAACCAGTGTTCTTCAAAGAAGGTGTAATTTTTCTAATGGTGCTAAAATAACACATCTTGTCTGCAAATACAGAAAACATGACAGAGGCTTTTAGATTAAAAAAAAAAAAAAAAAATCTGGTAAAACACATTTTTAAGGCCCCAACCCTAACAAGGAACACACATATTGAACCTGAGCAGGCTTACCTCATGAAATCAAGAGCCAGGTATTACGGTATGACTCTATGACTCCAAGACATTGAACTCTAGTGTTTTTAAAACCCTGAAGCAAGCTTTTTAGCAATGGGAAATGTTTGCAACAAAGGCAGCTGGGTTCAAGTTTGACACAGCTGGGCTCTTTATGTGGAAAGAGTTTATGTGGAAAATAGTTCACTGCCAAGGATGAGGCAAGAAAAGTTCACTGTGGCCATTCCGGAGGGTATCTGTGGCACGTTTCCAGTGAAGCAGTGGAGAGGGCCACCGTGTTTATGAGAATAGTGACTCCCCTGAAAGAAGGTGCCTACTTTCTTTAACATAAATTCCTGGAAGGGGACTGACTGGGTCAATAGGTTCAAAATGTTTAAAGTTCTTAAAAGAGACTGCCAAATTGTTTCCAGGAAAAAAGCTCATTATTGATTCTTCATAAATATTACCATCCTTGAAGGTTTTGGAGATATGCAGGTGGTTCCTTAGGGTCGTACCTCCTGAGCCACGGACACCATGAGAGGAGGATGCTCTGAGGGGCTCAGCTGCATTGTTCTCCCATGGATTTTGTGACTCTCAGCTGCTAAGGAGGACGGTGAATTATACAAGCATTGTAGATTCCCTGTGATAAACAACACTGCTCTAACAGTGCTCCAGCCTTCCCACGGCTACTGCTGCTGCTGTTGCCTGAAGGGTTAGCTGCTGTTATGGTCCTGATTTTAAGCTGTATTTTATATCTTTGCACCATTCAAGTAAGTGAATCTGAAATTAGCCTGAGGTGCAGCAGGGATATGAACTCTGGTGTATGAACACTCACATATAGGGGCCAGCTATTAATCCTCCGGCCAACATGAGGCAAAAATAACAATGTTGATAGTCCAAAATATTGAAATTCTTGTATAACAGTGCTCTATTTTTGCCTTCAGAATGTTTATACAGCAAGTGAGGAATTTGCCCTCAACTAAAAATTTAAAAATCATTACATAAATGTTAAGCTACCAATCTCTGTCCTTTCTAAAACTAGTAGACTTTTAAAAATTATTTTATCATACTAAGTTTTCACGTATACTAAGCCTTGTATTTGTAAGTTTAATTTTTCACCAAAAATCTGCATAGCGGGTAATTATGCGTTTCTTCAATGAGAAAATCTGCCATAAAATTTAGGGATTACTTGTTTTCTCTCATTTTACTAATGCATGATCCACCTATTAGGCAGTCTAAAGAAGCTAAAGAGAAAGGGAACAGAGAGGTAAGTTATTTTTACTTTAATTTTTCCATAACTCCCGTGTCTTGTAAAGTTTATCCCCCCACGAAAGCTTGCTTCCTTCTCTCCACTGCTGGTTGCCATGTTATGGGGAACCAGTCTTGAGTTTATTTCAAGGGAAAGTAACACAGTGGAAAAATATTGCCTGTGGTATCTTTCTGTTTCTAGTAAGATGTTTGGTCTACACCAACCACATTGCTCTCAGTAAGTTTGAAGATAGATGCAAGCTGTCAGAGAACCATGTCCTCTGGGGATAGCTGCATATTAATAATGAGGAGGCCTTGGAATGCAAACAGCTGCTCTCAGGATCTGAAGGAGGGCCTCCCCCCTTAGAGTTTAGATTTTAAATATGGGGAAGACAGTTGCAGGGAGGCATCTTTTTTGTGTACTGTAAGTCAGTGTTTCCAAAATGTAGATTTTGGAGCTCCCTATGTACCGATTGGTTTGGGATCTCTTACGTTAGCCTCCCTTCCATTCAAGTGTTATGAGAACTCATCAGATTATCCCTAAGGACTCACTGGTACAAGAAACTACCAGTTTAAACACTTAAATTCTGCTCACGTTCCATCTGTTTCAGAAAAATGTTTATCCCACATCAGCATCCTTTCCAAGCCTGACTCTATAGAAATAGTTAGATTTATAACTCTTTGTTCCCAAAATACCACATGGAGACACTACGTTGTGATTAGAACTGTTATGTCTTTGCAATTCTTTTCATATGGACTCCTTAAGATTAGTCACCCTGGTAAAGTTGGTGCTCAGTAAGTCTGTTGAATGGATGGATGGATGGATTGAAATAGGTTGCTGCCTGCTATGTCATATTTTATACCTGACCCTCAGAAGGACACACTAGATTGAGTAAAACATGTGCACTGGGTTTTCTGAAGGAGGAAAACCACTAAGGTAGGCAGCGTGATTCGAAGTTTAAACCAAAGTCTGAAAGATATATTTTTTTCAAACATATTCTTTTGCTACCAATTTGTCCTGGTACGTTTTATTGGCAGGAAACGCACAAATATGGTAAATTTGCATTTACAACTCATGCTTGGGTATCTTTTTCCTCGTACCACTATCTCCGAGTGACGAGATGAGGGAGAACTCATAGAAATCTCTGAAATGTCACAAACTGTAGAAGGTAAGTGATCGTCTATCAGCTACATAAAACAGGGTGGCTGGTTAGATGCAGATAGTGAAGCCATCAAGTACCCACAGCCACGTAGGAAAAACAAAACAACACAAAACCTCAACAGTGCATCCTTCCAGGTGGAGAACAGCACCTTTTCCAGGAGTTGTGTTACATAACACAGCTCTGCTGTCACTTTCTGAGGGCTAGACAAGACTGAAACAGGAAGTGCCAGCCCAGTGAAAGAGAGACTGTCCTTTTGATACTGGCAGCCCAGAGATGGGAGTGCGGAAAAAGCCTGTTCTCTTAAGATTCATAGTTATATCTAGCTTGTTGACTCAAGCAGTTTGGATAAGATTTCAGAAATACATTTTATCCAAATGAACCCAGAATCCAACTCTGTGAGAAAGAAGGAGGGAAGGAAGGAAGGAAGGAAGGAAAGAAGGAAGGAAGGAAGGAAGGAAGGAAGGAAGGAAGGAAGGAAGGAAGGAATGAATTCCTAAGTTCAGAGAATCTGTAGAGAAAGTCACACAGCACTCTCAGAGCTATAATTACACTTCCAATATTTCTCAGAATTTATACAACTCCATCTTTGCAGTGATTTCATGGGAAATCTTCACTGGCAGGTTGGGGAAGTATTAGCTCAGCACGTGAAAGAAAATTCAGTGAATATGGACTATCCCTAGAGCGTCAGGGCCCCTCCTGGTGCCAGTGACGTGTGGCTGAAGAAAGTGAACATCTGTATCTCAGGCTTCTACTTATGTTCTAGGAAGGGAAGAAACAATAAGCAAGTAAAGAAATAAACGACAATGACAAATTGCAAAGAATATATGACAGCAGCAACAACAACAACAACAACAACAAAAAATAGAAGAAGAATTGTTTCAACAAGATACACACTCCCCGAGGGCCTTGTGGCGGCCATAACGGAACATCACACACTAGGTGGCTCATAAACAGTAGAAATTTATTTCTTACAGCTCTGAAGACTGGCAAGTCCAGGTCAAAGGCCTTCTCAGAGGTATTGCCTCCCACTGAGTCCTTACATGGCTTGGGGGGGGGGGGGACTAGATACCACTCTTGGGTCTTAGACAAAGGGCAGGAATCCCATTCATGGTCCAATCACTTCCCAAATGTCCCTCTTCCTAATATTTTCACATTGGTGGGGTTAGAATTTCAACGTATGAATTTGGGAGGGGCACAAACCAAAAAATTAGGTTTCATACCATAACACATACTAGTAAAATCTACCTTGCTTCAAGATGGGAAAGGTGGGTCCAGGGGGATGTCAGAGAGATGGCATGGCCTTTATTTTTATTTCTTGGTTGTCCTAGTGAATGTAATGTATTAATATTTGGAGAGCAGATGTAGCGGTTGTGTGCATAATTCAAGCAGATACATTAAACCCTTTAAAGGGTTTTGGTAACGCGCCTACAACTTCAGAGAACAAATGGGAGGCTTGCTTGTAAAACACTGCTTTGAATTAAAGCAGGTGGGTTTTGTGCCCAGAATTTCATGATTGTAATTATTAATGTTTTCAATAATGTGAGTGTTTGAGGGCCATATTAAGTAAAAAGTCCATCCACATCGTAGCTCTTCCTTCCTAAAGAAGGCCTGCCAGCGGCTCCGCCTGTGATGAGGTCTTCCATGGACTCTCACATTGTAAGAGCTCGATGGGGCGTTCAATTGGCTCCACTGAGACGATGCAGCTGATCAGAGCCAAACAGTCCGCATCTTGTATTTACAGTTCAGATAACCTTTAAGTACATCCTTCAAGCATCTTTAATATCATGTGTAATCCAACCTCACATGCCATGCAACTTAGTAGAGGTATAGATTCGTTATTATTTCTAAAATCATCTGCACAGACTTTTCATAAAATAAACCACCTCGCATTTGCCTGATTCCTGTGTTAGCACCAATTGCTCCTCCTTATACCATCTTTTCAAACTGTTAATGGTTTTGTTCCACACAACTTGAATTCTTAGATGAAAGTAAAGTTAAATCTTTGACGACTATTCATTAAACAAAATGAAAATGATTTTTTATTTCTATGGATCAAAAATATGTACACATTAAAAGAAAAAAAAAACAGCTAGCCACTCACAAACTCAGTTGCCCATCGTCATAGGCTGTGACACTAACATGACAGGTGGCTCAGATGTGAGAGACTGGGGAGCAGATAAGATTGCCTCATTTTTTGGTGGAAGTAAAGCTAACAAGAGGTTTAAATTATCTTTAGAGAATCTAAATCTATAGGTACATCAAAATATGCATTATCTCCTCATTATTAAATCACTGAATAGGAATGAAAGATTGGGTGCTAATTAGTAGTTGAATTTTAGGCCAGTGAACAATTAAAAACAAGCGGATTATGGACTCTGAAGGTCTAGAAGTATTTCCTTTAAATGGTTATGAGCATTAGAAAAAACATTTCATCCACTTTCAACATCTGTTGCTTAGGAAGATCTCTGATTTTGGTCTATCTTGTGATACCCAACAATTTACTCATGAACTCAGTTGTAAATTCTCATATGTCCCAATTAGAGTTTCACTAGAAAAGAGATGTTCTCTGATTCAGTATGAAATCCAGAACTTCTACCTTTTGTTTTTTTATTGATGAAGTTGTGGTGATGTGATAATGATGATACTATAATAATAATTATAGCAATTAATAATAATAACTATTTTCTGTATCTTAGACAAGTTTACTTTCATAAGTACTCAGAGTGCACAAAAATCCAAAATGCTTTTTAAAATAAGAGTTTATTTGATGGCCTACAAAGTGTTGAATTAAGAACATTTACTTTTTTCTATCTAAATTATTTTTAACTACTTAAAAAAAAGATCTGAGGGGGTTTGAAGCCAGGTATGTAGAAACGGAGCAGCATCTAGAACAGTGTTCAACTTTCCTCCCTTTTCTGTGTTTCTCTGCAAGTGCTTAGAATATTGGACAGACCATAAGACGTGACAAACATTCAGAAAGTTTGAGAATCCTTCCCATCTGTGTGTGCATCATTGGTTCTCAAACTGTAACCCAGAAACAGCGACCAGAACCAATCTTCTTCAGAAACCCGAGACATTACCATTCTCCTCTGCTTTGGCACCCAGGGGAAAGGTTTCTCTCCTCTCTCCCATTTCCCCTCACCCTGATGCTCCCTGGGCCCATCCCAAACCCATCCTCAGTGCCACGCAGACCTTATTCTGGTGACAGAGCTGACAGTTGTAAACATTATCCAATTGATCAATTGTCTATACCTACACTGAGGTTATTAATAGTTGTTCTTTCTCTCTGTCTCTCTCTCTCTATACACACACACACACACACACACACACACACACACACATATATATATATATATATATATATATATATGTTTTTTGTTTTTTTTTGAGATAGAGTCTCACTCAGTCACCCTGGGTAGAGTGCCATGGCATCATAGCTCACAGAAACCCCAAACTCTTGGAACTCTTGGGCTCAAATGATTCTTTTGCCTCAGCTTCCCACGTAGCTGGAACTACAGGTGCCCGCCACAATGTCCATTTTAGAGGCAGGGTGTTGCTCTTGCTCAGGCTGGTCTCACACTCCTGAGCTCAAGCAATCTGCCTGCCTCGGCCCCCCAGAGTGCTGGGATTACAGTGTGAGCCCATGCCCAGCCTACTTGTTCTGTACTTTAAAATAGCACAGGGCTGAATAACTTTGTGTATAAACCGTCTTACATGACTAACTTTAAAAGGAGTCAACCCAAGTCTCCACAAATTTGAAACCAGACAATGTACCTATTGGACAACCATTACTTATGTAAAATGGGGAAGGAAAATGTGGACTGTATTTGTCATAGATATCAATTTGCTTCTGCCTTTCAAGTTTCTTGAGGGAAAGAGTTATGCTTTAAAAATTTTTATATTTCCTTTGGATCCAGAATTATTCTTTTCATAATACTCAGTAAAAGTCATAATTCTTGCACTGAATATGCAATGGATTAGAATAATCAGCAAGACATCACCTGTTTTTGCCTCCACAATCCTCAGTGCATGTGAAGGATTCCATCAGGATTCCTCTCTGCGCACAGCACCTCCTGGCAGCAGGGGATGTGTCCTGGGGAGAGGAGCCTCCTTGCCCGAGGGAATTTCTGTTACTAACATCCTCTTTCCAAACGTTTATTCCCTGTAGCATTTCCGGAACTATAGGGCCCTGGGAGGTAATTGCAATCACTGAGAAGGACATGTCACACCTGGAATTCAGCACTCATCTCCCACTACACAATTTCCCATCCTCAAATATCAAATCTACGTTTACTGCTAAACTTCGTTGTTTCTGCATACAGTAAAATACTGGTGCTGAGTATTACTTTACCATAATGTTTAGCCCTTTTACTATCTGTCGATAGATAAAGAAGCAACCAATCTATTTTATGATCAGGTAGAATTAATAACATAACTCACTTTAAGAAGCTATAATGCCTGTTCTTATGGCATGCCCTCATTTCTCATAAACACTGCTGTTCAACTTTGAATCCGTTATATGTTTGTAATCTGTAAACGAAGTAGCCAGATTAGTCCTATCTTCTATATAAATGAGAATAGTATTTATACTATTTAACAATTTTCTGGGGGCGGTGCCTGTGGCTCAAAGGAGTAGGGCGCCTACCCCATATGCTGGAGGTGGCAGGTTCAAACCCAGTCCCGGCCAAAAACCACAAAAAAAGAAAAGAAAAAAAAAAAAAAAAAAAAAAAAAAAAATTTTTATTGTTTAAAAATATTAGGCATTGGCATGTATGGATGTGCAGGTGGGTGTTTGTACTTGTGTATCTATGCAGACGTGCATGCAGGTGTGAGTAGACAAATACAGATGCTCTTCAACTTAACTGTCAGCCTGTCCCAATAAACCTATGGTAATGTGAAGATCTGGTAAGCTTTGCTGAGGCTAGACTATCTTCAGCATGGTCAGAAGACTTAAATTAGCCTGCAATTGGGTAAAATCATAACTGGGCTAAGGCAGGCAGATTGCTTGAGCTCAGGAGCTCAGGAGCTCATCATAAAGTGTTGAATAGCTCGTGTAAGATGAAAGACAGACGGAAGGGTTGTGTGGCAACTTGGTGCACGGTTTCTGCTGAATAGAAATCAATTTTGCACCATCATAAAGTCAAATGTTCATATGAAAGACCTAATAATTTGATTTCACCTTAGGTATTGGCATATCCCACAAACCCTTACTGCTCTTGAGTCTGACAGGTAGGTGTAGGAGTGAATATGCTGTGAGCTGTGAGCGCACTCACGTTTAGAGAGGGCATCACATCAGAACCAGGCAGATCCATCTACTCTAAAAGTAGCTGCATGGTCAACTGCTTGAAGAAATTAGATCCCAAAGGTTCTCAGTGTAATCTGTGAAGTTTTCATGAGTTTATCGAGATAAAGAAGCCAAATAAGGGAATTGTGAGCTGACAAAACAACTGTGGGCTGAAGACCCGTTCTATTAAAGAGAGCACCTGGAAGCTAGAGCTTGACTTCAACTTTTGAGGAACTAAGATGATCTGGCTGGACAGTGGAAGGAATCACAACATGCAAAGGGCCTTGAATCAAAAAGGATTCACTTCAAATAACTTTGACAATGTCATAATTTAAAAAATCCTTTACACTATTAAAAATTTGAAAGTCATACTATCATTAGTCAGGGACCATCATTAATTGATATATGTCTATCTACATATGTGTGTGTGTGTGTGTCTATCTCCACTTCTTTCATACTCCCTTTTGAGTATATACACCTACACTCAAACATCATATATATCTCTATTAGTGTTGTAAGTTCATACTCTCCTGGTCACCAGGAAGTCCTGTAAAATTATCTCCACTTTCTTTCTAGTGTATTTCATATTTTTAATTCAGCCTGAGAGTAGTCTTCGATTTGGGATGGTTTTGATTTTTTTATTGTTTGCCTGAGAAGAACTCACTGAAGAGTTTGTGGTAATGTGTTTTAAATATCAATTAAACTATGCCATTCAGAAGCAGTTATGATGGTGTATAACTTATGAACAAAGCTTCTCTTCAATCATATCAACAATTACACGTAATCAAATATTTTACATTTGTAATCAGATAATCCTCGATTTTCTGGTAGAAGAGTTTTAATTCCATAAAAATATCAAAGACAATATTCAAAGACATTTGAATGTGGGTAATTTAATGTCACAACAGATTTTAATTACTGACATCTAAAATAACTATGAACATATCTCTTGCATAAAGAAACCCCAAATAATGGGACAATTAAAAGGATTCCAGTTAAAAAAAATTATAATAATTACCAACATGTCTAATTTCTATTTATTTAGATCTGATGTAGAGCTTTAACATACTATAATTTTTATGAAGAAAATAAAAGTTTATCTACGGCACAGATCACTCCTGCATGCTACCAAATTTCTGAGAACAGTCCTAAGGCACAGAAAACACACAATGCTAAAATTAATTCAAACACCACATGTTGTTTTACCGCATCTAACAGTAATAGCCCACGCAGATCTCAGGTGCTGTTATAAGGCCGTGTACGTTTATAGATTTATTTAATTCCTACGGCAGGTATGCGGGATTTGTACTGTTACTGCCTCCAGCTTTCAGATGAAGATGCTGAGGCTGAGACAGATTGAGTTGCTTGCCCCAGACCGCACAAGTAGCCAGTGGAGAACCCAGAATTCATACTGTCACTGTTTGAGGATTAAATAAGACCACTTGATTTCCCAGAGAACATGGAAATTTAATCTTGGAAGTTAGTTTAGAGATTTTTCTCTCCAATATTTCCCAAAGTGTATCCCTTGATCAAATTCTGAAATAAAAGCTTCTACATCAAAGAAAACACAATATAAGATTTCTTCCTTTACTCTTGTGGATACAGTGCAGAAGGGTATAACAAAAGTTCTGAAAAGTCCTGAAGTGTAGACATCTGTTTCAGCCGGCATTTTGCAGATCAGAAACCTTTACTGGACTCACCTTTTGCAGAACATAAATTCTGAGAAAGTTCAGCCCTACTATCTGGCAGGTGGAAAATCCAGGCTGAAAACGCGTTTGTGACCCCTGAAGTCTCACCTACCCATCCAGTACATGTTTCATCTCGCTCAGCTTTTAAATCAGCTTGTAGGTGTAACAGTTCTGCTATTTTAAATGTCTTCCAGGTTTCTATGTTATATCACCGTTTCAACAGGAAAACTTTCATTCAAATAATGCTGCTGGACACCATAGACAAATTGGTGATATTCTAGTTGACTCAATACAAGTGACTCACAGGAAATATTTCACCATTTATCCTCAAGTGTAATATCTGAAAATTATAGAAAAATAAAACCAACCAATTTAACATTCTCCTCCTAGAACGTCTCAAGTTTCTAGAGAATCCATCTTTTAGGCGATGACCAGAAGCCATAGTAAATTTCCTCACCATACTTTCAAATTTCACAATATCACCGAGTTAATAATATAGTTTGACAAAGTTTTATGTTTTTGTTTTTGTTTTTCTCACCACCATGTATGTATTTTACCATTTCAGTTCCTCCGAAGATATACGACATCTCAAGCGATATGACCATCAATGAAGGAACCAATGTCACCCTCACCTGTCTGGCCACTGGGAAACCAGAGCCTTCCATCTCCTGGAGGCACATCTCCCCGTCAGGTAACGAGGAATGTGCCAGGGTCGTGTGTCCTGTCCATTACTCTCCTGTAGCCCTTCTTGTTCATTCCTTGAGTCAACTTATTTAATCTTTTAGTATCTTTTTCATAAGGTAGGCAAGATGCATATTTTTATACTTTTGAAACCTAAAGGCACTGTAGTTCACAAAAGGGAAGTGAAAGCTTTCTGTCAGAGCCCAAGAGAGAACGTGTGTCACCTGATTCCTAGTCCAGGTTTCTTTTTTACTGTTGTATACTGAATAATCACAGATCAACAGATAAAAAGCTCACATGCAAATATCCATGTAAGAAATATCTTCATTTGAATGGGTAGGGGACTCATTCAATCAGCATTCACATGTTAATAGGCCAGCGTGAACCGCTGGAGTAATCAAGGAAGAATGAGGTTAATCAGATTGTGAGATTTCTGGGTGTGATTTCAAAGTGCAGTACAGAATTAAAGATTTTGGAGTTAGAATTAAAATTTATTTGATAAGGGAGCTAAACACCTACAAGGTTAAATAACTTATGTAAGACCATTTAGCTAGGTGAAATTAAGGGTGTGACACATTTACGGGTTCCTAGTACTTCTTTTAGTGTGTACCCCCCAACCTAGTGGTACTTCGGAAGACTTGGAACCCCCCCGCATTTCAGATAAATAAAATTTGACTTTATTTGTTTCATATTTTGGGTTCAATGAAATTGTATTTAATGAAATCAGAAAGACACATTTTATGTATGTGTAAGAAAAGCACAATTGATCCCTTATTTTATGTGCCAAATATTTTCTTTAGCACCACTTATCCTTAAACATCTTTATATTTCCTCGCTGATGCAGTCACATTACTATTAATATAAGAGGAAATCAATTTTAACGGCAATATGCACTTATATAATATTCACTATGGCCCCTACAATGTTTCTGAAGTATGAATGTGCTCTTGACTGCCAACTCCTCACTTTTCTAGAGCTGGCTTAAAAAGAAATTCATAGAATTGGCCTGTGAGCACTGAATGCATGGCAGGACTGTCTGTATTGTAGAAGGGGAAACAAACTCAAGTGTAGCAGTTAGACACCTGTGCTCTTCTTATTCATCGCGTCAGCCAGTCCTTCTGCAAGTCTCTTCATCCCCAGTTACCCTCAGCTAGTTCCTTACTTACCAAAACTTGCATGATAATAACCCCTGGCTATTGTGAGACTCAAATAAGATAGCAGGCATGAATGTGTTTTAAAAAGTATAACTGGATATGCAAATGTACAGCTGATTCATAATCATCCTTCCAGGAATTTAAATCTGATCTGGCAATATAATTTTTGTAAGAATGAAACACGTAATCTCCATCTTCATATAATTTAAGATTAATATTTTAGATTTGACTCTTCTGCTTTGCAGTTCTTGTTATTATGCATATTCTTTTTTAAGTGCTCAGATACATGTTAGTTTAATTAAATAGTGGAAATGTTGGTTAGTGAAGTTCTTAGAATAGTAATAATGGATAACATCATGAAGTTGAAAGAAGACAGATTGGGTTTATAGGTTAAACTGTGAATAGATTTATTTCTCTGATCCTGCCATGCTGAACGAATAATTAAAATTAACATAAACATTAACTATTATCCAATAAATAGACTTTGGCAATATTTTTATGAATGCTTCCAATAATTTCCAATTATAATTCCTTTAATGATCTGTATTCAAATGCACAGCACCAGAAGGGAAAAAGGGAAAAATGCACAGCATTGTGGTGGTCCTGTCTCAAGTAACTCTAAGAGTTTTCTTTAAACTTACATTTGAAAGAAAAATTTGTGAACTTTATCGACTTATGTTTTACCTAGGAAAATCAAAATTTTCCATACTCTTTTTTTCTTTTGCTATATCATGAAAGAAAATGTGTTTTGAAACAGCTTTTATTACATAAATAATTTTTAGTATTAAAAGCAGATATTAACATGGTCCATGTCTGTCCTAGATATTCTTTGGCTCATAAGCATACCCAGCAGGCTGAGTGTTTCAAATACTGTTTTGTCTAATTTCCATATGTCTAATGCTTTTATGGAATATTCTAAATTATCCATTTGAATTTAGTCTATTATCTATTTTAAGATATGGACTGAATTTAAGTTTCTTTTCTGCTATTATGTTCTAGATTCTATTTTTTCCCATTTGTCAAATCCTTATTTCCTTAAACATTTTACCCTATATCTTTTATTCTTTCTTTGTATTAACTCTTTCATGCCCACATTTAAGTGGACTAAAATCTCTTTCTGTTTTTTTTGTTGTTGTTGTTGTTTGTTTGTTTGTTTTGTTAAGAGACAGAGTCTCACTTTGTCACCCTCAGTAGAGTGCCATGGTATCACAGCTCATAGCAACCTCTAGCTCTTGGGCTTAGGGAATTCTCTTTCCTCAGCCTCCCAAGTAGCTGGGACTACAGGCGCCCACCACAATGCCCGGCTATTTTTTTGTTGAAGTTTGGCCAGGGCCAGGTTCAAAACCGCCACCCTTGGTATATGGGGCTAGCACCCTACTCACTGAGCCACAGGCACCACCCAAGTCTCTCTTTTCTTAACTCAAGGACTTGGCACTGCTCACGTTTACAGTTACTTAGCACTTATTCAGGAGGCCTCAAATAAGTGGTCAGAGGCCAGGCATAGAACCAGAAACCCAAGGTTTCTAGAAAAACAAGAAGAAAAACATTTCCAGAAACAGTGAACAGTGAACAATGTCAGGCAATTTGCTGGTTAGTGTGGCGATGGTACAGAAATGGGGCAGAAAGCAGAATATAAAGGTCAGAGTAAATGAAGAACTTAGATAGGAAAGTGTAACTATGCATCCTGTTAAACAGGTGCAAATTTGGATTCTCTACTGTTAAACATGTTATTTCTTCTACTAGGAATATCCTTCGCCCTTTTATCCAATTGACAAACTACTATTCATCCATCAAGTGTAGAGTATAAATATCTAAACACAACAATTATATAAGTGAGGTGAAGGCTACATTAACCAGTTTGATGTAAATGTTCCAAATTGTATATAAAATCAGCACAATGTACCCCATAAATGCCGTAATGTACACAGTTATGATCTTATTTAAAAAAAAAAAAAAAAAGTTTTCATAAAACCATTCCTAAGCATCCTCGGAAAAATCGTGGGTGCCTGCTTCCATAGATACGTAGCACTTCACGTCACCACTTGCGTGCAATGAAGCCTCTAAGTTGTAGGTGTTGGCTTTATTTGTCTGTGGTCTCACAAGATAGGGGATTCCTTGTGTCCAGAGACAGGCTGTTCATCCTCAGACCCCAGGAATGAGCACAGAATAGGAATTCCATAAATGTTGTTGGACTAACCGATGCTTGTCTCTGTTCTGGATTCCTACGTGGCTTCTAGGAACTAGAGTTTAAAATTAGAAAAGAAATAATAAGGTAGTGGCATAAGCTCCTATTTCCTCAACATGTCTATACCCCATTAACATAAAGAGCAGCTCATACCTATCAGTTTTAGTAAATGTAGTTCAGCTAAAATTTATCCTTTACCTTTTATACTATAGTCAGTGAGGGAGTTACTTGCACAAACTTATTTAAGCTTCAAAACTAAACTCATTATACACGTGAATATGGTACTCAGAGTGTTTAAAATAATTTGGCCCAAATGAATATGACTTGTGTTTCACTTTTTACTTTTAAATATAGACTCACTGGAAGTTGCTTAGTTGGTGCAAAGAGATTCCATGTCCTCTTCATCCAGTCTCTCTCCATGGCCACATCATGGATAACTTTATTTATTTATTTATTTATTTATTTATTTATTTTATAAAGGAAGGGCTTTATTCACCAGGCAGGAGCTTGCAGCATAGAATTCCAAATGGCCCTGCTCCTGGATAACTTTAGTTTGATATCAAACTAGGAAATTGTCATTAGGGCAATGGTGTGTATAGTTTCATGCGTTTTGTTTCATAATTTGGCCACCAACAAAAAACAAGATGTGCTATCACTTTCTTCACATCCACCCACCCACCAACCCTTACCCCTGACAACCACTAATTTGTTTTCCAATTCCATCATTTTGTCTGGATTCTGGAATGCCATGTAAATGGAATCATACAGTTTGTGATCTGAGAAACTGGCCTTCTATACTCAGAAGGATGTCCTGGAGATCTAGCTCAGTTGTAGCATGTTACTAGGAATATATTCCTTTTTATTGCTGAGTAGTATCTGGTCATTTGAATGTACCACTTTTTTTTTTAACCGTTAATCCATTATGGAATATTTTGAATATATAGAATAAACATAAAATTACTAGGAAGAATAGCTTCTTTTTCCATCTTTATATTTTCCATCTACATATATTGTAATATTTTAAGTGAGTCTTTTGCAGACAGCATGTATCTGATACAGTATATTAAGTCCACTTTGCTAACCTCTGTGTTTTGATTGGTGTTTTTAGACCATTTACATTTTACTTAATTACTGATTTGTTAATGAGTAAGCCTCACATTTTACTTATTTTGTTGTTTTCTGTCTGTTTCTACTAATCTTTGTTACTTTGGGTTTTTTTCTGCCTTCCTATAGATGAGATGAGCATTTTCTAGAGTTCTAAATCATCAATAGTGTTTTTGAATATGTTTCTTTGCACAGAAGTTTTAGTAGTTGCTTTGGGTATAACTTTACCAACACAACTTATCACAGTCCAGTTTTACCAGTACCAGTTAGGTATCAAAACCTCATCTATGTGGGATTCTGTGTGTTATTTATAAAAAGTAGGGTGCTTACAGCCTACTAATTAACATTATTAATTAATAATTAGCTTTCACCTCATTTACTTAATCTTTTACTTAACACAGTGTTAAGACATTTATGTTCTAAAAAAAAAAAAAAATTCATCTTCCTCGACAACTTTTTACTCTGCCCAATTTGAAATACGTTTATTTTAAATATGAGGAAAAAAAGTTTTCTAATGAGAAAGTGTTACCATTTTGTTTCAGCTGTCCAGCAAATTTGGACAACTCAAAAGAAGGAATGTGTTTACCTATATTTTTACTTTTATCATTTTTATTTCTTCCTGACTTTCTAAGATTTATTCTTGTATGTTATTTCTATTTATTAAAAATAATTCCATATCCGTTCTTGTATGTTAAGTCAACTGAAGACGTTCTTTTAATTTTCCACGTCTGGGATTGTTTTGATTGTTCCTTTATTCCTCCAGGATATCTTTGCGTGGCACAGAATGTTGAGGGGCATAAAAGATGTCAGTCATTATTTAACATCCAAGTACTCTTAAAAGGGCCATAAGGCAGTATTTGGAAATCATGTGGATTAAATTGTAAAACCTTAAAAAATAAAATTACTATTATTCATGGTTTTCATTAGTATTGCTATGGGTTTATTGCAGGTATG
This sequence comes from Loris lydekkerianus, assembly GCA_963574355.1. NCBI lineage: Eukaryota > Metazoa > Chordata > Mammalia > Primates > Lorisidae > Loris > Loris lydekkerianus. Next base: position 14,918 of record CAUYPK010058801.1, on the reverse strand, counting down.
AGTTACGTAACATAAACTGTCAGGAATACAACAGATTTATCAAACTAGGAGATATTAAAGACTTTGAGATTGTCCAGTGAGAACTATTTCAGAATAAACATAGTAAACAAAGCAAAGTATTAGACCATCAACCAGCTAAGGCCTGTGAGTCAAATTATCTTGCTTTTATATATATATATATATATATATATATAAAGGTTTACTTTTTAATTTTTCTTTCTTTCTTTTTCTCTGATTGGAACTTCACCAGGCTCATTCCTTTTCTTATTTTCTATGGCTGCTTTTGCTTTACAACATTAGAATTGAATAGTTGCAACCAAGACAACATAGCCAGCAAAAGCCAACACTATTTACTATCTTGTCCTTTAAAAAGTGTTTACTGACTCCTTCACCAGATGTTTTAAAAGAGGTTTAAGTTTTAAATTTTGTTTCCTGGCTGAGAGACTTATAGGTTTGGCATCTTGACTCTTTCATAATGATATTAAATACAGTCCTAAGATAGAAAATGTTAATTGCTAATTATAAAACAAGAATATAAAACATGAAAATCATTAGCTGGAAACTATGTACATTGTTGGAATCTATTTAAGGTAATTCTACAGTTAGTTCATCACAGGTGCAAAGAGAATGTGCTCAAGAGTCCACTGCCCTCCCTCCCTTCTGTAGGAAGGTCTTCATAGAAGGGCTGAGTCCCGGACCAGCGCTGAGCGGGTAGGAAGCAGCTGCGCGTTGGTGCTCCTGGCAAGTTGGCAACCTGTTGCCCAAATATTTTAATTCTTTAAGCATCTTAATCTTTTCTCAGGTTTGCAATACTGACACTGCACTTTGATGTTAGGAAGAAAAGAATTCAGTACAACTGGTAATTCATGCCCGTGACATCTCAACAATAGCAGATTTTCAGATTACAAGCTATAGTTCTCTTTCCATTGTAGAGTTACCTTCTGTGTGGAGCTTTTGTGAATTTCCATAAAGCCTTTACAGAATGGATAATTAAAAATGAATGAATCTACCTAACAATGGCAAGTTAAACTTTTTGCCATAAGATTACACACCAATAATTTATATATGCAGTTAAAATTTTCTCTATATTCTGAAAGTTTTCTTTTTAATTGTAACTTTGTCTGTTTTCAAAGTACCCTCTACTTCCGTCAGTGCTAGTCTGTGTCAACTTTTTATTCAGAACTATTAATCTCTGCTGGTGAATATAGAGAGCAAGAAAGTGTTTAGTGTTTTAAGTTATGTACAATGCCAAATAATGGGCCTGATGATATGATGAATCATTATAAAAATATAACTATTCTGAAAGGAAAGTGCTTCCTCATTTAAAAAAAAAATAGGAATTCACCAAACATTTCATAAAGGATATTTTCTTTGTCTTATGGAATTTCTGAGGATTTTCTGTCTAAGAGTTTTCTGAGACAACTAGGGCATTAGGAAAAAAATGACAGAGTACATTATATATATATACTCCTTTAGAGGACTGAGTTTTGGGAGAAGATGATGATTAACCTTAAGCTATGTACCTTTTGGGGCATTAGATTTTTCTGCAGTCATTTCCTCCAGTGATTTCAAAATCATGTTACAGGTATAGGTAAAGTTATTACATAAATGATTATGTCTAAACAAGTTAGGAGCTTGTTTAAAGGTTATCAACTTAAAGGATATTTCCCATCAGAGGACACCTGTGAAAATGTTACAGAGTCAGCACTGGGGAAATGTCTCCCAGAGTAAGGAAGCTACCTCATGAAATGGTAAGAGACAAACTGTGCCAGCCTGACAGAAGAGGTACAAGGCAATATTTACTACACATTACACAGAACTTTGCCTGCAAACTTTTCTGAGACATTGTGACTTAAAAACTAGATTTATTGCATGTTTTTTTGTCTAAGGCTGTTTCCGTGCAAGCTTCAGAAATCTATAGAGAATATATTGCATAAATTTTCAAATTAATAGCACGCTATACTAAAGTCTTGAAAATGTTTCCTCAAACTATACAGGATTATGGGATTCATTAAAATAACTGTTTGAGTTTTCTTTTTTTTTTTTTTGCAACTTTCCTTGTTAGCCAAAAATTTTTTTTTTTTTTTTTTTTTTTTTTTTGGTATTTCTTTTTGCATTAGGTTTGACTGTGACCCAATACCAGCCGTATTGTTTCTAGACAGTCCCGCAGCTCTGAAGATGTATTACACCCATGCATCATCATAGCATTGTCATTCTGACGATGTATTAGTGTAATACATCTTCAGAGCTCTCAAATGAGAAGCTGTCTGGGAGGAATGGGGCCAGGAGCAAATTCAATTCAATTACAGTACAAAAGAACCAGCCCAAGAGAAGGGAAGGCCTCGCAGAGCAAGACTCTCTGTGGAGTTGATCACAGCTGGGTATTTCTTGGAAAGATATTTCATTTTTCCTTTTGTGACATGACAAGGAATAATTATGGATTTTGAACACACTTCTATAAAGATAAAATAGCTTCTCATGCTCTGTGTTCAACTCAGTAGAGGCCTAATGTTTATTTTACTTTTGAGGCATTTAATTTATTCAGAATAACATTGTACAAGCAATGAAATTTATTTAATATATGTACCTACAGTTTAATTACCCTGCAGATTAGTTTATTAAAATGTGATAGGCCAAAAGAAAAAAAAAAAAAAGTCAACCTTTCAACCTCTTAGTCAACCTTAAACCTTTTCAGACCCAAGTAAAGAGAAATGATGGCTTATGAAAATGTGATTAGAGGAATTCAAGTGAGAGACTCAGCTCCTGACTGTTTCCACTGGGTTGAGCTTTCTTGAATGGTCAGTAAGTTTTATTGCTCTTGTAAATTTTTCTGGGCTATCTCTCATGTATTATAACACAGACTCAATTTCACCATAGTGCAAGTAGGTTTAGGACTTAAAGCCTTTAGTCTGTTTTCCACATCTTGCAAGAAGTGGACCTGTTTATGTAAAATATTATACAGGGCGACCATGAAGTTCGTGTGCCATTTAGCATTGCATGTGGACTTTATGGTCACCCTCTATAACAGTTGTGTTACAAACGTTCATGTCACAACCATTTTCTTCAGAAGCCTCACTTTCTATGTGAGACCCTGTGCCAGACATTGAGTATAAAGTGGTAAGAAGAAAAAAAAGATGTAGCTACTACCACTGAGGAGTTTGCAATCTCGTTAGAAGGAAGATGTGTGAAGAGCAAAACAATTACACTTGAGTGAGAGATTAGAAATACAGGAGGAGGTTGTCTACGATGCTTTCTCTTTAAAACTAGGCCCTGTAGATTTCTAACTAGAAGGAACAGAATGTAGAAATGCTAGACTGGAAAAACGTTGACGTGTCCTCAAACAGAAGTCAGTGGGCTTGGAGCAAACACAGAGGGGGAGAGAAAGGCTTGAGGGGAGGCTGGAGAAAGTTAGCTGGGGCTGTCGGTTTAGGATAACAGGCCCTGATGAGGAGCTTAGAGGGGTTTTATCCCCCACCCAATGCAAAAGAAAGTTATAGAATGACTTGAGCCCATGGATGTTATGATTTTAACTTGTAGATGGTTTTGGTGCTACGTAGAAACTGAGTTGCGGGGAAAGCCTGAAGCAGAAAAGGAAGTCCCTTTACAGAATTGCTGTCTTAATGTGATGTTGATTTTAAGAAGGAATCAATCGCATTGTAGAGGCAGAGAACTGAGCGAGCCCCATCATATCATAAAGGTAAAACCAAAAGAGTCTGACCCGTTAGAGTTAGGGAAGTCCTCTTGGTTTTCTGGCATCAACTTGAAGAATGCACATGTAATTATCTGAGAGCAAATAAACGGTGGCAGAAACACATTGGAGAGAAAAATCGCAATTTCTGTGTTGGCTGTGTTACATTGTGAGGCATATCAGACATTCAAGTGGAAACATCAGTGAGTCATTGGATGTAGGAGGCTTTTTCTCAAAGAAAAGGCCAAGGTGAAAAATAAGACTTGGAATCGTGAGTATCTGTCATCTTAAGCAGGTAGAACAGACAGAAAGAAGAGGGTCTGTGACCAATGTCTGAGGATTTGGGAGACAAGCAGGTGAGGGCTGAGTAAGAGGTGCCTGTGTGACAGCTGAAGTCCTACCAGAGGGAAGCTCAGAAAAGAAGGGGTTTGATAACCTGAAATTGAAGAAATGAGTTTAACTATACCTAGAGACAGAAATGCCGACCGTGTTTGGCAGCATGGGGGTCATTTTTGACATTGGTAAAAGTAGTTGCAGTGACACTGTGGAGCCGGGAGCCAGACTGGGAAGCCTGAATCGGGAACGTGGGCAGCAGGGTGGAGAGCACGTGGGGGACCTTCTTTTAGGAAGTGTATGGTCACGAGGAGAAAAGAAACTTGTAGAGTATTTTGCTGGGCTGTTGTGTAAGGTTCAAAAATGGGATATGTTTTTAAAAGCAAGAAAATAGTTTAACAACCCAGTTTTGTCATCTCCAGCTTCAACAATTATCTGTACGTAGATGATCTTGAGGGAAGTTTTGGAGTTTTTTTTTTTAATTTTTCAAGAAGGCTTTGTGTTAAAAAGACCATAAGCAATAGTAATTGCAGAACGTTTAAATTCCAACTTGTCGTAAAGCGAAACAGAAGTAGCAGCGATTGTGAAAGTGCTCCCTTCTCTTTTATGTTCTGCTCTTACATCCCTGACCCGAGTTCTCTGTCTGACCAGCACAGGGCGCCTCAGGAGCCCAGCACTTCTGAGGAGCGGACTCGAGCTGCTCCCAGCTCCCTTTCCTCAGCGCAGTCACTGGAACGTTTTCTGTCACTTCCGAGGAAGTCTCACAAAGTTCCTCACTCACAGCTCTTTCAGGAAAGCTTCAAGTCTCGTCTTTTTGATAACATGCTCTGTGTCTCTTACTTCTGTTCCACTGGCTCTGCCCTGAAATTGTGTGTTCTTTATGCCCAATTCATCACCCCAGGTGCCTGCTGCCACCGACTGGGACTGGCACCTGGCGGTTAATAAAAATTCAAAGGAATTGCAATCTCTTTCCTGTCCTTATGGTCGGGACCAGGAGGTGCAGTCTTCCTCCTCCCGCTGGTGCTCTGCTCCACAGTCGTCACACACTGCCAACTGGCCCTCACTGTTCGGAAACGTTCCCGAGCATATGCTGGACCCACAGCTGGTCAGGAGGAAGGAAGAGAGCTGGGGGGCGCGCTTTCCAGATAGTAGGGGGAAAACGTGTCTGTCTGTCCCCCTGTGGAATCTGATGTGCACTGTGATGACTGTACTCACTCTGAGCAAGAAAAGAACTCAGTCAAATTCAATTTGAGCTCACAACTTGAAAGAGAAACTTTTCTGTACAATATACTCGATAAATTTGTTAGATCCCTAAATTTATGTTCAATTTCTGAAATTCCTGGAGTCCATGACTCCGTGTACAGTCTAAGACAGTAACCTGAAAGTAATAAAGTGCAATTAAAATTCTGACTTACGTAATTTGGTGATGGAATTGGATTTCAACCTCTGTTTAGTTCAGTTTGCAAATGTATCCTCTTTAGGGTTTTCTTCTACAGATGGTGGGGTAATCAGATGTGAGGGGTTGAATAGAGTATGATTTCTCGAAGCCCCACTGAATGGAAGGACACGTGGTGAGCGTGGTAAGGGCCTGACACAATCATCTTCAATCATAGTGTCTAGACTAAACAGCAAACATGCCTGGCGTGAGAGATGCACTTCAGACTGGCTTCCAGAATGTCTCTCAACGGTGTTCTTATACACTGCTCTTCAGTTTTTACTTTGTAAATTATTCTTTAGTTTACACCTTTGAAACATCACAAATTAGAAATAAGCTCCTAGCTGGTGATACAGACTTAAGAAAGATACGACGTCAGCCCATTCTCAGAATATAAACAATAAGTCATCACATGAAAATCAGAAGAGAAAACTTGTAGATGCTCCCCAGGCAGGAGACGGTCCTGGCATCAGTGATTCCTATACTGAGTAAGGAAGGGGCGGTCTCAAGCTCTGTAATCACGAAAAGGGGTGGGTGTTAATCATTCTGGATCCAGTATTCAGACCTGGGCAGACAAGTTCTGAGATTTATCACACTCATCAATTTATGCCATGTCAGCTGTGATGCCACCACCTTTATCTCTGCCCAAACACAAGCTCTGTGAGAGCTGAGTTCCCTTCCAGCCTGGACTTCACCATGCTTGCCATACACTAACACCTATTTTTGAGTGAATGATAACACCTGAAATATATTGTTGCTAGTTTCGGGTAATGATCTGAGCTTCTCTTTCTATCACCACTGGTAACAATGTGATACCTGCGAGTATCATTTCATGAACACTATTATGTGACAGACCATTTATATTCATTTTCTTAACTAAACTTCCAAAAATACCTATACTATAGGTTTTGTTATTTTTGTTTTTGCACTGAAGAGTCTGGAATTCTCAGCATTTAGTCATTTTCCTAAGGACAACAAGTAATATCCTAACATACTAATTCACACCCAGTTCTGACAGATCTCAAAGACCCTGCGGTGAACCATTATGAAAAGGAGAATATAGAATGAATTACTGCCGACACGGAGAAGAATTCGTGTCTCCAACTGGTGGGCTTAATATTGTAGAATAACGTTCACATCCAAATGCCCAAGATTTTCTGGAAGAATTTTCACCTAAGAGAGCTATTGCAAAATAGAATTGAGACCCTGTTCAGTGGTTCACTCCCTGTTACTGGAAACAGTAATTGCAGTTGCAGAGTTTCCTATCAGGCATGCTGCCTGAGTGAACTCCGCCTCTCACAAAGTAAGAAGGTACAGGATGGTTTCACAGTAGTTAATTTATAGACTGATAAAATGTTTTTAATGTAGAACATGTCTTACTTTTGCCATCTGTTCTCAACATTCTTTCATAAACAAAAGATATATTAATGCAAAAAGGAAGACAGGCCACACATTTACAAATAACAACAACAACAACAAAAAAAAAAAAAACAGTCCTATGCAAAAATGAACACTCCCGAAATCTTATACCAGGTGTGAACCATTATTTGTTTGTCTAGCTAGCTGGCCGGTGAATCCTCCATGCATTTCCTGTAGTTCAGGGGTTGAAAAAAGATTTGTGGGACAAGTCCCTTTCACTGTTTTCATAAATACAATTTCACTGGAATACATCCACAACTACTTCTGTGTTTTCTGCAGTTTCTTTCATGCTGCAACTGCAGAGCTAAGTAGTTGCAACAGAGAGCCCATGGCCTGAAAATAGGAAAATACTATCTGGTTCTTTACAAAAAGCTGCTGACCCTGATGTAGATTGCAGAAGGTTCCTGTCTCTGTTTAAGGTTCAAGTTTATTCTCAGTAGTGAGGGGGCTTCCTCCTGCATCGTGGAAGGTCAGCGTTTGACTTAAGGATTAGAACCTGCGATGTTTTGTATAATTCCAGTAGAGAACTGTTCACCCAGGTCTTCTTTGACTAATTCTTCAAATATATCTCTTTTTCCTTTGTCCGTCTAGTTAAGCAGTGAATTTGATGACTGCTACTTTCCTTTCAAATTCTACAAATTAAAAATTGCATATTCTCATGTTACTGTAAAGGTTCCTTTCACATAATACCCTGTGTTTCTATGTTGAGAACAATTTTTATTACAGAATTCTGAATGGATATATGCTTGACTGCACTTTTCTATTCAGTGTATTTTTCAATACGTCTCTGGACTTCAGGAAGAACTCTGCTCTGGGCCAATTTCTGTAGCCTCTTATGAGAGAGGTAATTTTTTTTTCTTGGAAAGGATCTAGGAGTTGGCACAGTTTCCCAGGAGGCCTGTGGGCCTCCATTGAGTGACAGGCACCCACGTAGCCCTGGGATAAATAGCTCCTCCAGACCAAGGTAAAAGTCACCGTTTGACTAACATCCGATGGGTAGAGAGAGCACAGGAAACAAACAGTGGGGGAAAAGGTGGTCAAAAAAAATCAATAAGGTCTCTGTTTGGGATTTGGGAAGTTAAACAATGGGAAAACATATGATTAATAGCATTGATCTTCAGACATAGTCTCTGCTGAGCTTCTTACCCCCTTAATGAGCATTCATTGTTAAATGTTGACTACTTATTGTTCTACGAATCAAATACTTTTCTTGCTGTGTTCAAATTATACTGCAGTCTAAACTACAATAAGTACTATTGCTATGCTGTAAAGGTGAAATACGTATACTGAACAAATAACTTTGAAATGGCAGATTAAATTAACAAATCCTGGGATGCCCATTACTGACCTTAGCTAAGAGTTCATCTCTTATTGAAGAGGAAATAAAAACTGAAACCACCGAATTTCTGATTCACGTTGGATATTGCTGTGTATTCAAGGATGCAGGCTGAAAGGAAGGGTAAAACCAACGAAACAGAATGATAAAATTATACCCATGTTTATTATATTCACGCTCCTAAGATGAAAGTGCACCAGCGTAAATTAATACATTTTTGCTCCAAAGTCTTTTAATTTTGCTGATCTAGTCATAAGCCAAGCCCATAGATGCACCATCTAACATTGTGTCTCATGACATTTTCCTAAAATAACAGGCATATAAATGTACATACGTGTATGCACACATACATGTGGAGTCATGACCTAACCATATAAAGAAAAATTGGGGGTAAAAATCAGACTAAATCTTTTAAAATAATATAAAATGGAAAAGTTAAATAATATATGTGCTTTCTGGGAAAGTCAATAACAGTTCAGAAAAAAAAAAAAAAAAAAACTAAAATCTGACCTTTCTGGGATATAGAGCATGAAGAAAAGCACAGGCTTATTATCTAAAAGAAGGGAGCAAACTGTTTCATTAGGAGAGATTTTGTGTGTGTGTGTGTGTGTGTGTGAGCTTTGAGAGGCATTTTTACGTCTTTCAATAAATACAAGCCAGTCAACAGTCAACACAACTTCTCTGACTGTGTCTATGTTAATTAGTGGTGAGTGTTAAAGATGAGCAATGTTGGGGGAAGGGAGAAGTGTGTCACTCACTGTGTCACTCTACAGAGGTCCAGCGATACAAATCTATGGCTAAAATCCTGGAGGAGAAAATGGCCATGCAGCCATTTGTCTCTTCTAAATATTCAATGAGAACTTCACTTCAAAAATGTGAAGAGTGAGGTTGCAACTACATTGGGTTCCATGAAAGGAGCAAGAGGTCAAGTTCCTGCCTAAGACAGAAGGAGCTGCCTCAGGATGGAGACATAGACCAAGTGCAGGGGAGGGAATATGAATGTGAGTCAGGAGGCCCCAGTGGCTGTCAGTGACAGGGAATAAGAGCAGAGGCTCCAAGTGAATTGCATGAATACAGACCCTTTCCTGAGCATCTGTGTCATGGCGGATACTAGGTACATCGCTCACATCCAGGTACGCTGTATCATGTATTCTGACACCACAAAAGTGATGCTATTACTATCATGCCTGTTAACATCACAAAGAAACACAGGCATAGATAAAGTAAGTGAAAATATTAAGAGAGGCCACTGTTGTATATTTGCCTATAAAGGTTTTGAGTATTTTTACATGGAGATAATATTCCATTGAGTGTTTTATTTAAGATTGCATTAACCAAATTATGATTCGGTGAATATGCATGATACTTCAATGACGATAACAGGGAGACCTGCTTCCTTAATTAATTATTTCCCTCCATATTTCAGGAGAGTATCCATTCCGAATGTTGTGATTATACACATAATTTGGGGGGTTAGTTTTTGGTCATATAAATGTATTTTGACAGAGCATGTTGAAAGCATCCTTTCTATTTGAAGTTAACAAATCCTTAATGGTTTCTAGAAAAACAAGAGTATTATGATCTTGTTATAATATTTATGAAGAGCTCTTTTCCTAGATGGATTTTTTCTTCTTGTGAAATATTTTGATTCTGTTTTCTTCAGATAATTTTCTTTGATCTGTCTCTAAATATTTTTTTGTTCCTCTTGTGTGAATCATAAGAAGCATATTATAGTCCTTTAGACAGCTCAGTCCCACTATGTTTTAGAGCTTCAGAGAGACACTCCATTTTTCATACCAAAGTGAGATTGTATTTGATTTCGTTTGTTTTAAATTATCCCATAATGTGAGCACCAAAAGTCCCTAGACATTTATTTCTGGTAATGATAATAAAATAATGGTTTAAGGCTGAAAACCCACTGAAATAAGTAAACATACAAACCCTAAAAGGCATAGCCTCTGAACTGTTCATCTCTTCTTTTTATCCAGCATACAGATATTTTTAAGTCATTAATAAGGTCTCAATATGTGATGATATCACATTTCTCTCTTCATTTGGAGACTGACATTTGTTAAAAACATACCAAAGAAAACAGTCTACATTTTGATTAAAAGAACAGGAATGAAGATACACAGATTTCCTCCATGAATTAATGCAGGTCATTCATCAGAAATGAACTTCAAATTTACACATAGGGGGCCACTTTGTAAACCAACATAATTGATCATCGAGAACAGTTGCAACACCCACGTTGAAGAGAAGTACTGTACCTAAAAAGCTAATTGTATGCTGTTACACTTGTAAAGTTGTTAAAAAAGAATGAGCACAAGACTGGGAGTCCAAAGAAATGTTTTCTCCCCAAGTTCTTCTATTATTTCTCATACAACACTGAGTGTGATATTTACCCTCTGAGGAATTTAATCATTTTAAATGGAAAGGGGAAAGTTGCACTTTCTAGCTGGATTGTTTTTATGATAAAATGAAATAATCAGCATGGAACTATCTATGAAATTAGAAGTCATAAGCAAACTTAAAACAAGATGCCAGTAGGCTTATTGTGTTGTATAAAATTAGATTTGAAGGAACCTAAATGATAAATAGTTTTAATTTTCCAAACTTTCTGTTTCCCCCCAAATACTTCGTAGCCCAACTTTTTCCAATCAAACATAAATGTAAAAATGCAAGGTGAAGGGTGTGTGTGGGGGAAATATTTCAAGATTATATTATAAAAATGAGAATTCAAACCATCCTACTTCTTCTGTTATTTCCACTATTATATGAAGATGATGTAAAAAAATTATCACCACATAGCTAATTTTACTCAGAAGAGACATTAAGTGATTTCTACATTTACTTTATGCTTTAATATTGATTCTATGCTATACAGTGAGATGGATTTAATGGAAGAATATTGACTGATCTCTATATCTTAGCTATCTGATCCTTCTAGTAAATATCTATAGAGGAAATGCTTCATCCTTTGTTTAATTAATGGGATTTATATGCCCCTCTTCAGAATACCTCTTTTCCTGTATGTCTGTTCTTCACTCAGTCTCTTGTCCCTTTATATGATAAAACGCTGATGTATTTACTACTCACAAGAGGAAATTGTCTTAAGGAAAATAGCCTCCCTCCTATGCTCATTTTAATTGGCATTTGGAAGCTAGTAATGCAGCTGAGTCATTTACACTATTGATATCTTTTATTTTCAAAAGAAGACTGAAAACTTCAGTGACCCTTAGAATCAGATAAGCTTTTTACATAATTGAGACGACCAATATTCTATTTTTAATGGCTAATATTCAGGCTGCCTAAAGGGCATTTGGGAAGGTAATTTGCCATGCAATTAAAAGGGGAATGGAACTGTAGAAACATCCATAAATTTCATTAAAAAATTTTAGAAATATGTGTGTGTGTATGTGTATATATATATATATATATATATATATATATATATATATATCTCCAGGTAAGGTGACATTGTGTGGGTATTGTGACAGAAGTGACAGAACAGAGAACAGAGAACATACATTGAGAAAAACTGATTTATCTGTGATGTTGAAGTTAACTTCCAAGAAAAGTTATGAGGAAAAAAAATTCTCAAAGGATAGTCACTCATGGACCTAGATAATGAGCAGTTAAAGATAATTGATGCTTCCTTTCATTTAAAATGTGAATTTTAAGGCATTTCATACCTGTCAGTTTTAACCAGAAAATCTTAGACTAAAGAATATTTCAGATTTGCTGAAATAGCCTATCCAAGTTTGGCATTTTATCTTAAACATTTCATTACTTAAATATAACTCATTACTCTTATAGTCTGAAACAAAAACAATTACTACTTCCTTTACTCATAAGGCAAATATTTATTTAAAGCCTGACACACAGAATTATGGGGACAGAAAGGAGGCAAAGCCTTTCCTGCCTATAAGAAGGGTCATAGTAACAACTTAATGGACAAGTTAACAAGAAAAAAAGCATAATAAATATATTTGATCATAGTTTTAAAAAGCACAAGTGCCTTCAGAATGAATATCCAAAGAAACAAGGAAAACTGTTCATTTTCACACTTAGGTTCAATGAAGTATGAATAGCCGTGTAAAAATATGATTGGGTACCGAGGTCTGATCTGATGCTACAGGCGGAGTCCCAGGGACCTGAGGGAGGCCTGCGTGGTCAGACACTTCTCGGCCTCCCTGTACAGCGTTCCCTCCTTCTGGGTCTGTGGTAGGAATAAGAATCTTTTTTTTTTTTTTTTTTTATGGCCAGTTACATAGAAAGGCAGAGGACAAGATTAGAATAATCTTTTTAGGCTTTAGGGCTAGCTCAGAGAAAAGAGGTCCCCAATTTCTATGACTTGGCTTGGCGAGAATGAGAGGTCAGAGATGGGAGGGTAGGGGAAGGTTAGAGTGAGACTTTGTTTCTGAGAATCCTTCTTGGACTTTTACATTGGAGTATCATTTCATGAGCCTCAGTAATCCCTGGTTTGAAAATTTCCCAAGAAGTCTCACACTTCAGAAATTGGGGTGGTAGGTTGTTTCCAACCCACTGAGTTGTTCTCTCAGTCCTGAGTATAGGCAAGTAGAAGAAGTATAAGAAAAATAAATCAACCGTAGACAATAAGACTTAAAATAGTCCAGGTTTAAAATATAATTGGCATGGATATTGGGTTATTTTCCGCATACTATAACAATTTAACAAGATAGCCAAAGAAATATCAGATTTTTAGGAATTCAATACAGTTTTGGAACACATATTATAAACATATCCATATAAATATAACTCAAAGAAAGTTAAAGCACCATCATTTCTTCTTTGATAATGCTTCTGTATAATTTTAACATACCAAAAAAAAATATGTCTATATATTATGTATATCTATCTATATCTATATCTATATATAGTTTACTTCCAGAGGCCTTTATGAAATGTCCAAAGGTCATTTCAGAATGAAATGGTCAAAAATAATTAATTAAGAATTTAAAATTTTACTTTGAGAAGTTTGTTAAAAATAAAGGCTCAAAACTCTTGATCAAAAATAGGATTACAGATCATTATAAAATAATAGTCATTCATTTAATCAAAAGACTTAAGGTAACAAAAGCATGAAACACACACAAATTTCTTTTTATCTCTCTCCTCCTCCTTTTTCTCTTCTTTTCCTTTTGTTAACTCAGAAGATTGAAAAGAGAGAGCCAAATTTTAGTTTGGTTTTCTATTTCATAGCAGTGTACTTTTTATATAAGATTCCATTTTAAAACAGTTACAAAAAATTTATTTGGTTAACCACACAAGATCCTCTTTTATCCTCTTTGGTTTTCTGATGTTCTTTATTTATTTATTTTTATTTTTATCTTTACCATTCTTTCTTTCCTTTTTTTTTTTTTTTTTAATTTTAGACAGAGTCTCACTTTGTCACCCCCAATAGAGTACTGTGGCGTCATAGCTCACAGCAACCTCAGAGTCTTGAATTTAAGTGATCGTCCTACCTCGGCCTCCCAAGTAGCTGGGATTACAGGCACCCACAACACCTGGCTATTTTTCAAGCCGGGGTCTCACTCCTGCTCAGGCTGGTCTTGAGCTTCTGAGGTTAGCCAGTTCACACACCTCGGCCTCCCACAGTGGTAGGATTTTTTTTTTTTTTTTTTTGAGACAGAGTTTCACTATGCCACCCGAGGTAGGGTGTCGTGGCATCATGGCTCACAGCAACCTCAAACTCCTGGGCTTAAGTCATTCTCTTGCCTTAGTCTCCCAAGTAGCTGGGACTACAGGCACCGGCCACAACACCCGGATATTTTTTGGTTTCAGTTGTCATTGTTGTTTAGCTGACAGCTTGAACCTGCCAGCTTTGGTGTATGTGGCTGGGGCCATACTCACTGAGCTACGGGCGCCGATCCCCAGAGTGCTAGGATTACAGGAGTGAGTCACCACACCAGGCTGTTCATCTATTTTAGATCAATCTTTAAATATATTCTAAACTAGACCAAGCATGGTGGCTCATGCCTGTAATCCCAGCTCTTTGGGAGACTGAGGTAAAAGAATCGTGGGAGGCCAGGAATTTAAGACTAGTCTGGGCAACACAGCAAGATCCTACCGCTACAAAAAATAAAAATAAAAACAGTTGGCTGGTCATAGCGGTGCATGCCTGTAATCCCAGGTGCTTGGGAGGCTGAGGTGGGAACATTGCGTGAGCCCAGGAGTTCTGGGTTGTAGTGAGCTACACATGGGTCACTACATTCCAGTCTGAGTGACAGAGCTTGACCTTGTGTTTAAAAAAATTAGTAAGTTAAAATAATTAATAAGGTAAAATAAATATCCTCTAAACTAGATACTACATAAATTATTTTTACTAAAAACACATTTTTGTTTTAATAATGTTTTTCACCAAAAACATATTTTGGTTTTCTTACATACCTTATATGTAGAATTATTTTTTTTATTTTTTTATTTTATTTTTTTTCTCTTTTTTCTTTTTTTTTTTATTATAGATAAAAATATGCACCATAGATGTGGCCCAACCCATCACCCTCCCTCCACCCAAACCTCCCCCCTCCCTTCCCCTTCCGTGGTCCTTTCCCCATAGTCTTGTGGTATAGTTGGGTTATAGCCTTCATGTGAAAGCTATAGTTTAGCTTCATAGTAGGGCTGAGTACATTGGATACTTTTTCTTCCATTCCTGGGATACTTTGCTAAGGAGAATATGTTCC